>SGJC01000076.1:0-25894 GCA_009887335.1 Henneguya salminicola | reverse complement strand
ATAAATAAAAAAACCAAGTGGAATAGTTTCATCGAAGCTATAAAAAATACTATTTATGTATAATTATATTTTTTCCAAATGAATTAAATTTTTATATTAAAATATGACGTTTACTAAGGCGACTAAATTAAGATTGTTTAATAAACGACAAATATTAGAATGATGATATATATGAAAATCATATTTCCTTACAAAAGGCATATTTAATTTATTTTGATGAGCTGCGAAGCAGCGACCAGGCAAGCGTTAGCGCGGCAGTATAATTAAACATGACCAATATTTTTTGATAATAATTGTTTATTAACGTATTCTTGGTGAGTAAGCCTTTGCAGTCATGAATTCCCTAGCTCCCTGCTTTGTCAGGCGCTAGGGAATGAATGAACGCAAAGTCTTATCGGTCTCTGCGAAGCCCAACTTTTGGGATAAAGTCCCTTAGTAATTTTGTTAGTTTTGAAATAGATTTAAAACGCAAAGTGTGATTGTTTGAGCGTCAACTTGAAAAAGTTCACCGCGCGTGCGTCAGACTATGGGTGGGCTGGACTAAACAAAATTTAACGATGGCTACATTTTTTCAACTTTTTTAAACTTGATTTTCCGGTGCTAAAAAATTATGAATATTCTTATGTGGTTATTAGTTGATTTTTGGTGTGGTTTTTTTAATGAAATTCCGCGGGTCCTCAACTAAAAAAAATCCAAATAAACGTTCAATGAATACATTAAATTCAAAATGAAAACCTGCATGTAGGAAAGTGAAGATAATTACAAGATGGTATCTTTGATATCATATGCGCATGCGAAGAGTATTTATATTTTATCTCTTCCTGATTTTCATTTAAGAAGCAGTGAAATTTTAAATTGAAAATTCTCTGCGCGGTAATAATAAGGCATCTTAGTTCGTATAAAAAATATTATGTATTTCTTATTTGAGAATCTGGAAATTATATTGTGTAGAATTCAAGGTTTATCCAGTAAGATCCCCCACAAATGTATGTTAGAGATTAATAAACTCCGTGAAAATATTTTATTAGTATCAATTTATAAAATTCTTTATGCATGCACATACGCTATTATCCTGCACGTGATTGTTTTGTTTAGTTAAACCGTAGATATATTTCAGCCTTCAGAATATTTTATCTTAAAACTCAAGCTCTATCATTAGATATTAGCAGCATTCAAATTTAACAGTTTTTTACGACTTCCCGCTTTACGAATCCTACCATAGAGTTGTTTTAGACGTCATGAAGCCCTTCATATCTCTGCTCTACTTTATGTACTTAAATTTAAACCAAACGTTTGAATTGGATTTAAGAAATAATTATTTACCTCAGAGAGCTGAAGTTCACTTTCGTCCACACAACTAAAAATATGAAGGATAATCTTTATGGTTATTAGTTTAGTCGATTCTTTGCAACAAGCAGCTATGTCAAATAAATTATCTAATGGATAAGTATTTTTCCATGGTAAGAAAGATTCTAAAATTCTTAGACAATTTTCAAAGTCGTAATTACACGAATCAAAAACAACTGTCAATAATATTTGGCAATACGATTTTTCAATATTTTTAGAATCAATAAAAGTCTAAAAAAAATAAAAATATTAATTTTACAAAACATTTTAATTGAAAGGGAATCATATAAGATGCCATGATATCTATTGTCAGTTTTTGTAAAGTTGGTGGAAAATTACAGAAAGCATGCGCAAAAATCAAGGATAAATCTCTAGCATTGTTTTGAGAAATAAGAGGAATAGTCAATAATATTGTTTTAAGTGTAAATTCTCCACATACCTCAGAGAGTAATAACTGCGAACAAAATTTCGTAGATAAAATAATATTACATAAAATCTCCAACATATCGTCGTAACTATCGTTAGTTTTTTCAGAAATTTCATAGAAACCTTTCTTATTAGAAAATGTAATAGCCATTTCTGAAACCTTTTTCACTAGAAATTTCAAGGTTTCGTTGATAATATTTATGGTGTTATATTGCATTTTTTGAGAATCAATTTTTGTTATTTCCTCATAAAGACTGTTCAATTTGGAAATATATTTTTTTACTGTTGGATCCATTTTTTGTTTTTATTAATTGTTATATGTTAATAGTAAATCTGTTTACTTCTATTTATATATTGAAACACGTAAAATTCAGACTATTTATCAAAAAAAATTAAGTAGTTTTGATTTTTGCATTAGATATAAAAAAATAATTTGATCCTGAATGCGAACTTATAATAGTGATAGCACGAACCCCTTTTCAATAATATAGGCCACATATGTGGGGTTTGATCCCTAATATTCAAATTGGTAGTTATAAAATATATATATGTATAATCATATCTTTGATTTTGGTTCTTTCGTACTGGATGGGTAAAATCTTAATGGTAGCTATGAAGGGGAGCTTCGCGGTCCTCATTCGGTTGCCGGGTATACATAACTACCAAGATTGGCGGTATTGTGCAACTATTACACCAAACGCCTTCTCTTAAGAGGTACCGTACTACATGACCATTGGCTCACGGGCTGTATCATCGATAAGCAGGAAGAAAATTGCATAATATCGAGTTAAGGAAGGTTTTATATACACAGTCAGAAATCAAAGGATTCAATGAACCAATTTGATGTTATATTGGCAAAGGCGCTGTCTAATATATTGCATCAATTTATTATTAAAAATAATTTTATACGCTCAGTTATCTATTGACCCGCTGAATACGTTCTGCTGAAGCCCGCGAGGAAAGGAACCAAGCGCAATGCTAACTGAGCCTGCAAGTCTTTAAATATGTATAAATTTCTTGAAATTCAATCTTTTTACGTTTAATTTTCAAAATTAAGCATCGCTTTGGGTAAGAACACGCATGTGCAGTCGAATGAATGTTTGAGTATTTTTTAAATTTTTACCGTACAAAATTCTTCTATTGACCCTATAAGAAGAGCACCAACTGGATTAAGCTTATTTCAGTCAAATTAGACCTAAGTCATTTATGGGGAAGTAAATTTTAAAAATTTTTGACGAATGTGAATTTGAGCAAAAATCAAAAGTAGTAGGTCAATGAGAATTTTCAAAAACCCTGACACATCCACGAAACCCTAGATAGATAATAAAAATTTAAAGGAGGGGGGAAAACAATAAAATTTTTCGTTGGCATGTGGGGCAGTGAGGCTTAAAAAGAATTGTGTCCCGTATAGTATGGCAGTCCGGATAAAATACAGCCAATTGCTTATCAAAATTAATGAGGGATAGGCCGTGAAACTTATCCTGCGAATCAATGCCCAATGCAATGGCTTAATCGAGGAAGTCGGCTATATAATATATTCGGTATGACACTATCACTGAAAGCCTTGGCTAATGTATTTACATGGAAACCGGCTAAAGCCAGTTGCTGAACTGTTGAGCTTATCGAAAGAAACTAGTAAGGTTTTACTATTCTGTCGAGGGAAAAAAAGTATTATCGAAATTTAGCAAAATATTGGTACATATAATTTATTAAAAATTCATTCAATATTGTGACTGTTACTTTTAGTCGAAAATTTTTCTTTTCGATTTTCTAATATATGAAGAAACGGAATATTAGCAAACATTTCTTAATTGTTTTTTCAACTTACGAAATCCATATTTTCACCTTTTCTCTTGTATTATCCCATAAGGTGATATTTCTTCATAAGATTGTATCCCCAGTTTTTTCTTTTACTTTCACATTTGCAATGCTCCCAACACATGGTGGGGGGATTGGTTGGGGTTCATTCTCTCCGAAGGTAGTTTTATAGGGTAAATATTAGTTGACTCAAAAGATATATGACTTGTCGTATTATTCAAAAACAACAACCTTTATCATTTTGGTATCTAATATGAAAATCAAACATCTAAATCCAATCGGTCATTTAGCATAAAGTCATCTAGGATGAAGTGATATTTATTTATCTTACAATTTCGTGCAGACACAAAACCCATGTAAATATCGCGGCGAGGCAAGTGTCAAATTACAAATAGAATAAATAAGTCTGATCCAATAGTAATTTTCGAAGTTTTATTTTTCCACGGTTTTCAGTCTTCGTAGTGTCTTACAATTTTTTATTACAAATTAGAGTTTTTGCATGCAACCGTCGATAAAACAGAGCTGTTTCATCCATATTATATGTTCTTATAATATTTTTAATTCTTTCTATTCCTTCATAATAAAATTTAAAACGTCAAACGTTCAATCACATTTTTAACCGACAATTTAGTTTCACGAAATTTTTTGTTGGGTTTGATTTTATTATTTATCATATTATGCAGTGTTTGTTCCAAGTGTGGAACGTTAACATTTGTAAAGGGCACAAAAAGCATTAAAGAGCAACACATACGGCAACAGATTTGTAACGCATTTCTCATATGCCGCTTGCCCTCAATCTGTTTCCTTGTGACTTTTTAACCCCACATAAAGCAGATCAAATCTCCCCAAGTTACAATAAAAATAATTTACAATGTTCCTTGTGGATAATATTTTGTTAAGTGCAATTAAATGCATGCTTTAACTGCATTAAAATTAAGGAGTGTGGCCCGTATAACCATTAATGAAATTTCAAAAAATAATAACGATTTATACTTGTTACTCAAACCGAATGTTAAATTGTTAATTGTTTCATTTGTATTGATAATATGAAATTTTTTAAATAAATTAGTTTAAATTTTTGACGAATATAGAATTTTGACTGTTTTCCAAATAAATTACCAATTGGACATTTTGAAAATTCTATCGCGCGTGTGTCAACTGTGGAACACCCACAAAAACTATGCCTTTTATTTCTGTTATCCATTCACAAAAAATATATTATAAGATTATAGGTTTAAATGGTAGCATCTCGCTTCGTGAAACTACAAACAGAACAAGGAAATTAAATGTATTACATATACGAGAAGAAACGAATAAGACGAAACGTATCTTTTATGCTAAAACAACTTTTAAATAAATAATTTTCTTACTAAACGCCAAAAAAACAATCTGCTTGGGAGTGTATTTAAATAAAATTTTAAAAAGTTAGATGATCAATTGAACTGAATAAAATAATTGTCTCACTTATTCAACGTTAATTTAAGTAAACAAATAATCGCACATGCGCGCCGACCCCAGAAGAAGTGAAATGTGTGGTTGCAACCAATATTTTAAATGTAGTCGTTTATATTTAATTTATTTTTTTGATCATTTCAATTTCAAATAAATATATTTTGAGTTAAAATATGACACGCTGATATAATTAGTTTGTAAGAGTTCATGCGTATTTTACGATTCGTTGACGAAATTAATAACTCAAAGCTATGATTTCATCAACTAAAAATATTCGAACATTTTTTCATTGCCAAAAAAAAATGTATAAAATTATTTTATGAAAAAAGTTGTGAAATTTGTCCCCATATTATCTTCGATAGTCCCAAAACAGACGGTGCTAAATTTCCAATCGTATTTCTGCATGGAATTTTGGGAAGTAAAATAAATTGGAGACATATTGGCAAGAAAATGAATGCGCAATTCGGATACAAAGTAATCTTTTCTCCTTTTGTCTTCATTGAATTTTTTCTAAACCATCAGTGTTATAGTTTAGACAGTCGGCACCACGGAGATTGGCGAAATTGTCAGAAATTTACTTATTTTTCCATGGCTGAAGATGTAAAGAATTTTTTAGATCAGCATAATATTTCCAAGATACATTTGGTCGGCCATAGCATGGGCGGGAAAACAGCTATGATATTCAGTCAAGTGTATCCCGATATGTTAAAAACTCTCACCGTTGTTGATATCGCACCTATTCCTATCCAACAGGTGGATTAAATTGTCTTATAAAAGGCCGATCTTATTTTCAATTATCTCAACACCATGTTTTCTCTTGATTTAACACAGATGAAATCAAAGCAGGATGTAAAAATTCATTTAATTGAGAAATTTAAAGTTTGAATTCTTTATGATTTAGAATAATAATTTGTGTGATTTTATTCTTATGAACCTAGCGGTCGACAATAAAAACACACTCTCATGGACGTATGATCCCCAATCCTTCCTGGAATCTTTTCATGAATTGGCCAATTTTCCGGGTTTTAAACCAAATTACCACAACCCCATTCTTTTCCTCATTGGGGAACACTCCGAATATGTTAGGTGTTATTGAATTTTCTAATACCCCAGTAAATTCGACTACCCATCGATCTCTAATTTATACCCACAGGCTAAAATTAAGGAAATCAGTAATGTTGGCCATTTGATCCACATTGAAGCCCCTAAAATATTTATCAGTACCCTCTCAAAGTTTCTAGAATCTCATAAAAACAAGATTATAATTTAATATGATTAGTAAATTTCTTGTTCTTTGACCGCATGCGTTAAATTGATGTTGTTATCGTTTGGGAGAAGCTTTTTAATATCTATTGTGATGTTATTCAAGTGCCAAACAGGGAGCACTGCTCCTATTACAGCATTTTGTTCGTGCTCAGATTCTAAATATTTAATTCAACCTTTTTACTCAAGGGTGTCGCATCTCTAAGGAGTTAACTGGCAGGTTAAAATTATATTTGTTATGTGTGTCTCGTTTTTAGCTATAATAACTTTTAAGGCTTATTTGCAAAAGCCACAAAATCAGAAATAATATATAAGGATAGAACTCTTTGAGTTTTAAGCTTTGACCATTTTCATTCATATTTAATTGAAATTTGTTGGCATGTCTGTAGAATAGGAATATAGTTCAAACGATGTGGATTTTTTTGGGGATCTGCTTCATTTGTCAGAGCATATTTAATAGCTTTTACGAGTAGATTTCAAGCTTGTTAATGCTAATGTCTTGATATGGTTTTATTTAATTTAATCATTTGAAAAAATATGGCAATTTTTACTCAAGTTTTATATTTAGTCAAAAGTTTTAATTTTTTTTATTCTTTATTTTAAATCAGTTTTTCGTTTTACACAACAAGCATGCGTTAAATGTTTCTTTTAATTTTATCCTTATTTTATGCGATAATATGCTATTCAGAAAAGTAACACAGCAGTTCAATTTTTTAATTATAAAATTTTGGGCAGCAATTTAAAAAAGACAATTAATTATGTGTGTTTTTTATTTTAAATGTCAGAATAAATATTTTATATTTTTAGGCTTTATCCGGTTAAGTCCTAATTTTAGGATGTAAGATTAATTTTATTTTTTATTCTTAGTTAAATAATACCTTTATTTAAACTGCTTTGCATAAAATTTTCATTCTTGCACAAATCAATTTTATATTACCTATACTTTCCTTGAATTACATGGAAAACTGAATTTTAAGTAGATTAGGTTTTTAAAAGTGTATGAAACTATAGTTTGATTGTAAAAAATTGATGTTTCTATAACTGTCAAAATGCATGCGCAGTACTGTTTTAAAGAGTATTTCCAAATTAATGGTTGCGAATATCTTTTGCAAAATTAAATAATAGTTAAATCTTAGACTAGTTTTTTTATTTAAAATTCTCTGCATGTATCTTTACTTCATTAATTTTATGTTTTGAAAATCCCAATCGTATTTGAACTAGAACTACAAAATCGCTTGCGTCGACCTTATCCCCTTTTTAATTATCAAGTCCATCTCAAATAACCTGCTTGTTATTTTTATTTAAATGTTAAAAAAGGATAAAACATAATGTAAAAAAACAACAAATATTACATTTCTTCATAAAAATTTAGACAAAATTTGCGTCTAATTCAAAATTTCATGCCCCTAACTGACATGGTGTAGATTTAAAGCGCGTACACATATTCCAGTTTGTAACTTAATTATACAAGATATGATTCGTAATTATATTTCCCAGGGAGAGAATTTTATTCTCTGAATCTAGATTATATCAATTGGAGCTTTAATTTTAAAATTAGACAAAAATCCAAAAATAGTCTCATTTTCAATTACATTTTTTTCATGTTATGTGATAAGATGAACTAAGAATTTTTTTGACATAAAACATGAACCCACTGATCAAGAGAGGGAATCCTCTCGCTGTAGTCATAAATGAATAAAAGTTTATATTAATGAAACTACACTCTGTTATAAACACTGTCTCAGTCTTTAATATTTTATCAGAGGATGAGAGACATCAATTATTTATGATTTAAATTAAACAAATACCTTGAACATTTGACTTCGCAAATAGTGTGTAGATTTTTTAAATAATTGTAAAATATTATTTATTTAAAAAAATTGAATAATTGAGATTTAATTATTTTTTATGAAAATTATGTTCCTTTCGAATATGGAAAAGCTTTTCATCAAGACGTTGATTTAATTTTATGTAAATCTTCACCTATTTACGCCATAAATTAATCTTTAATTCAAAGTATCTGTATATAACCTAGAACTATTGATGGGGTAAGTTTTTCCTTGGTGGAGATTTTGAATGTCACAATTAATAGGAGAAGCTAGTTGAGATAGTTAGTGTCTATTATTAGCATTTGACACCAAAAAATAATTAATATTAGTTGTTGTTTTGTATGTTTTATGACTACAATTTTTTAGAATTAAAATACTATGATGTTACTGGGTCATCATTCGGAGGTTATAAGTATTGAGTAGGATTTTTTCATATCCATTCATAAGTATTTATGAGAATGGAAATTCTTGGTTTTGTTTTTTTTATTTAGAAGATATTAAACGATGAAACAATATTTGTATTTTTGGTACAATTTTTAAACTTTATAATGGGATCGTGTTCTCATGGTAAGAAATTTCTGTCGTGTTTTTATTATAGACACTGATAATATTAAAAATTGAACGTTAATATTTTCTTTTATCAAATTATATTTTGAACAATAAAATCTGGTGTTGTTGGGATTTTATTTACTGAAGGGGCTTTGGATAACTTACCGAGATGTATCGTTCTTGATTGTTCACGAAATTGATCTCACATTAAGATTGAGTGTAAAAATTTTAGATAAAAACTCAATAATATAGCAATCGGTTGTTATTAAGATAAATCATAATGTACCAAAAAAATACTCATGCTAAACTTTGTAATACATTCCTCTGTTTTATTTGTAAAAATTTTTAGGTAACTATATATGCTAGTCTTAAATAAAGCAAAAGTTATATTTTCGTTCAAAATAAAGAGGAAAGTTGAAAAAAAAGCAGTCAAAAAATGAGGATCAGTCATTCCTATGCTTGTTACTTAACATCTAACGGGAAAAAGAAAGAGGGATATGATATGATCTTGGCGTCGACAATCTATTTTTTTAACTCCTAATCCTGAATTTTATGCCTAAAGAAAACGTGTCCTAACTATATAACTTTGATAAAATTAAAGCAGGATCTGATTAATAGCTATATTTTTCTATTTTTTTTGAAAACAAAGTGTTTAAGTTTATTGGAGCTAACTTGTGGTTTAAATCAAGTCAAATAAATTTACTTGCAAAAAAAATATTAAGAACACAATTAATAGGCTTATAAACCATGGAGGCAATTATGCAAAAGATTGTTGAAACACAGAAACTACTCTGTTTCAAACAAAAAAAAACTTTCTGATAAAATTTTTAAGAATTGTTTGTTTTATATCATGTTAATACTACCTGTTCTGAAAACGAGGTCATTTCTGCAGGTTAAGAAATTGTGCACACCTCGTTAAAAATAAAGCCCATTCGAATAACTTAACACATACGGTAACTAATAAGTATTTTAAGAACATGAATACAGAATCGTATAATTTTTTTGTTAACTAACTAGTTGCAATTGCTAGACTGAGTTACGAGAGAACAAATAAGTAAAATACGCAATAGGATTCGGAAAGTAACTCCCCTGCATTTTATTTCTAAATAAAAAAATAGGCCCGGTCAATCATTAATTATTGCTATGCCGCTTGCGCTTTGCTATCCTTTAAATCTTATTTGTTACTTTTGATTTTAATGTTATCGATTTTAGACTAATTTAGATGAGGAGTGGAGCAAGGCAGTAGGTGGGCATAGTTAAACGTCAGCCTTAACATCTTTTTATTGGCTCTCTATGGTTTTACCGTATTAAGGACTTAGCCACCATATTAATTACAATGCACTTGAAGAATATATTCGAGTTTTAATAAAAGAAGAGATGACTGTTTATAATACATTACAAACAAACCTACCCTTCAGTTAATGAAAAAATGATCGGCATGAATACATTAAATAACGAAACGACATTGATTACAAAAAGGATAAATCGTCATAATAATTATAAATATTAAAAATGATGTGGTATATTAACTGAAGAATAAACGATAAATAGGGAAAAGAATATTCGGAAGACATTAACGTAAGGATAGATCTAGGCACACAAAAATGGTAGCAGTTGAAATTAATAATACAATAACAGTACGGAAATAATAGGATGTAAAGGGTAACCGAAACACAAATAACCATCGCACGGCTAAACAGATACGCGCATGCTAAGGATAATTTAATTTTTAAAATGTATTAGGATACAATGAAACATAACTATTAGCGTACATTGCATCAATACAAACCGTTTCCGTTAAGAGGGAACAAATTTTACTCCAATCCCCCATGCCCCGCATTGAACGCGTCATACTTAATATGATTGATAAAAATACATTGAAACACTCAAAGAGAAAAAATTAGATGATTAAAAATCGTTATTTATTATGTTTCACTTCTTCTTAGACTAAAAAATTTTAAATATAAATTATACCCTTGTACTTCTTTCTTCTTTGGTCTGAGTTTTTTCAGGCTCAGCTTTTTGTGATTTCTCAGCAGAGGACTTTTTCTCGGCATCGTTCTTCTTCTTAGCAGGCATTACAAATTATTTGGGGACTGGGTACAAAGTTAATTTATATAGACGGTTAAAACCACGCCCGGTAATTTAATACTTAATGATTTTTTCAAAGTCTTTTTTGAGATAAATATTTTAATCAATTTGTTGTTATAAATATGAAAATAAACAATAAATTTTTTCAATCAGATTATCGTTTACAGTTATATTTGCCCTTTTATAACTGAAATTTAACCCCCGCATATAAACATAAAAATAATTTAATAAAAACTACGAATAAAGACACTTTCAATGAAATAGAAGTGCTAAAAATTAGTTTTGAAAAAATCGAATTCTTTTTTGAAGAACAATAAGCACTTCTGTGTTACGTCAACTGTCAGATTAACCGTCTCTGCCAATTTCGCGTAGTTTGACCTTAAATGACAATTTTAAAATCGTACAAACTTTTCAAAATTAAATATTGAAAATTATGATTGATAGACTCGGCTTCATTTTTCATGTGAAAATTCTGATTATCAAATTAAAATCTTAATTACGGGCGCATTGTGTATATTGTCTGATTAACTAACTCATTATTAAGAAAAAAAATCCCAAGATAATACATAGAATTTGATTTTTGATTGCAAAGTTATTGTCTTAATGTTCAATAAAATTTAATTCCCTCAATAAAAGATAGATACAATGAATAATAAGAGATTAAGGATCAAAAAATTTTAATGTATTCCTAAAAGGATCAGTAAAATTAATTGATAGCTTAATTTTTAAAGTAATGGTTAAAATTTAATTCGTCACGTGGCAATTGATATAAAATATAAGTATTAACGTAAAATTTATTAATTTACTAAAATCGTACAAATATGCCTATATCCTTAATTTTTGAATTGTGCGGTTTGGGAATTGTATTATTCAAACGGAAAAGTCTATAAGTAGATAAAATCATAGTTTTCTTTCTTGTAAAGCACTAAGACTACGACCCACCTGCTTTTATTACGACGACCAGAAAATTACATGACTCGTGTCCCAATGCATCAACTACGCGCGCGCTAAATTTAAACTATTTTTACATTGAAATTGAAATATAAATGAATTTATCAGTATTAATGATTTTTAAGTAAAATTTTATTTTTTTCCCTAAAGTACAACCTTCTTAAAACCCTAAGGAATTAAAATTGAAATCATACAAAAAATGATTAATTAAATAAACTAAGGCTGAAATATATTATTTATTTCTATTCGATATTTTTGTAATCCAGTCGTGTTTTTCACGATTAAACATCATTGCCGCTTCAATAAATACCACGGATATTCAACTACCAGAAGCCAATATGATTTCATAAAGTCCCAAAAAATTGCCAAAAAATAAAAAACCCCAATCGAAAAATTTAATTTTTGTTATAAGTTTTTACAAACATAAATAATTTAATGTTATTTTACATTTTCAAGGGTATACTTGCTACATTGGGGTTTAATTTTACATATTATATTGTAGAATCCAACCTCAATTCCTAGAAAGAAATCATGGAAGCAATTTACTTAATGTTGAAATATACAATTATTATAAAAATGAATGTTATAATGGAAAAACATACTGAGGATTTCTCGTTGTCGCGATAAGGGATGCCGAACACGTGCTATTACAGAAACACAACAACTTTATTGATAAATGGCCTCATGCTCATATCCTCCTTTGTGTAATTTAGAAGCCCAGCAAATAATTTGTTACTTAAAAAATTTGCCTATAATACTCTTCAGATCCCCATGAAATTATTGTCAAACCATCTGGTAGCATTACTCCCTCTGCATTTGGATTAATGGGAAATTTATCTCAAATAAAAATAAAAATTCAACGTTGATGCAGAACTGTCAAAAATTTCCCACTGAACCATAACGATATTCCGATATCTCTTTTCCAATCCACCTACTCAAACAGTTTCTGCAAACCAATTTTCATTACCTGATAGCAATCATTCAACAAACCGAATAATAGTATTTTGATAGACTGGAAAATTGATTTGATTGAAACAAAATAGTATCAACACTTTGACGAAACATTAAAAAAACTCATTTGTTGTACTGTCCGCTTTATACCATCTGCGTTGTATCAATCTCCTCTGTTCTTCCCGTTGTTTACGAACTTCTCTCAAATAGAAATATGGAAACATCTATTTCTTTATATACCATATTATCTTAATTTATTTCATAAATTTATCCAGCTCAATTAATGTTTGATTTTGAACATGCGCAATACGAGCTCTTCTAAAAATATTTCCTTCGGTCCGAATTGAACGCTGTTATTTTCACTAAGATCAATTTACGAGGTATAAGATCCAACTAGAAAGTTTTATTCTGTTTTTTTTTATCGAAAAACAGTGAATTTTAACTTAACTAAAAAATAATTCTCTCACTTGTCTTTTTGCCGCCAAATGATGTTCGTTTTGAAATTGTAATGCAATAATCCGTTGATTTTATTAGGAAATTCCACTAACAATTCGAAATATTGCTTAATTATTTTTTTTTATAATTATATTTGATTATTAAATGTTGATGGAAATAGAAAACTCTTCTTTCGCATTGATGTTTATAATGTTCATGACACAATATTAAATGATCTTGTGCGTACCAATAATTTCGTGGAAGTGTGGCATAACGGGTTTGTGAAAATCTTAAATTGTAGTCATCCAATCCATTTTAGACTAACTAATCCCAAATCAGTAAGCTCCTTTATCTTAGAGAAAGATTTATCACGATCTTAACCAAAGACTTGGATAAATTGTCAAGCTTTATGAACCTGAAAATTTGAGAAATTATCTTCTAACAGTTAGTTGTGGTTAATATTAAACTTTAGATTTGTTTAAACATTTTTTTACCAGGTAGTTTTTGCTCGCGGTCGCGGCCCGTGTTAATTCAAGTTCCATTTGATTTATTTTTTTACTTGGGTCGCTTCGCTCCTCGTCATATAATATCAAGAGAAGAATTATTGTAATTTTTTGGGATTTGATCATGGTTCACCTAATAAAAATAACTTGTGAAGATCGGAGATATAAAAGAAGGTAGTCATGAATCGTCTAAATGGAAGTTTCACTTCATTGACTCGGCTCGTTAATTCATGATTCAAACTTTGAAAATAGAAATTCCATCATTAAAAGCACTTAAAAAAATCACAGTAGGCGTGTGACACCAAAAAAAGAAAATTAAAAAAAAATCATAGTAGGCGTTGAGCGTGACAAGCAGAATTGTTTTAATATAAATATAATATTAAAACAATTCTGCTTGTCACGCTCAACTGCGCATGTTCTGTGTGTATACGGCGGATTGGGTTCATTTTAAATTTTTATAAAATGATTTAGATTGTTTTTAATTAATTAATATTAATAATATATAAAACAATTCTGCCTACCTGTCCGTCGCGCTCAATCGAAAATGCGCATGCGCATCATATAACTAAAATGGTGGCTTCGAATAATTTTTAATTTTGAAATGATTTAGATTGTTTTTAATAATATTATATTAAAAAATTCTGTCAATCACGCTCAAAGCCTACTATGATTTCTTTTAGTGGTTATGATTACGCAATTTCTATTTTCAAAGTTTGAACCATTTATTAAAGTCACAACAAGGCATAAATCAAGTTCCATTAAAAAAAAATTTTCTCTCTGATTACTACGAGTCAGGACTACCTTCTATATCTTCGATCTTCACAAGTTATTTTTATAAAGTGAACCGTGATCAAATTCCAATAATTCTTCTCTGGATATAATATAACGTGGAGCGAAGCGACCCAAGTAAAAAAAAATCAATCAAGGGGAACTTAAAATAAGACGGGCCGCGACCGCGGGCAAAAACCACCTAGTATTTATATATAAAAACAATCGAAATCATTTCAAAATTAAAAATTAGCCGAAGTCGCCATATTAGTTATATACCGCGCGTGCCCAGACGCGATTGAGCGTGACAGACAGAAATGTTTTAATACATTATTAATTATCCCATGTCTAATAGTGATACCATTTTTGAGAAAGAAATATCGAACAATAAAATAAGATAGAAAAATAATAACGTAAAATAAAAGAATACGATACGATTGAAAGATATCGTCTTCGCTTTTAGTTTACTGGTTAAAATATCCTGAGATCCTAATACAAGAATATTTTTATATTGCTTGCCACCTTTATTCATTCTCATACTTTCATTACAATGAAACAGTCGTTTTATTATACATTGATCAATTTATTGCTAATTTTGACATTTATAACCTTAAACACCATGATGGATAGAAGTTACTTGGTTAGGGGTTCCCCAACTTTCTCCATGTTAATTTTTGGGATAAAACGGAAATTTTTCATTCAAGTTTGATCGATTTTCTAATTGATGTATTTTGTTAGACATAAGAGTTATAAAGGGTTAGAATACCTTAATTTTTATCGAAATTGTTTATTTATGAATTTTAAATTATAATTTTGATTGGTTATCTATATTTAACAAAAAAACGGCTTCTAGCCTTTTTATAATGAAAGTACACCAGCCTTCTTTCTGCTAAGGATGAATACCGACTGAACGCGACTACGCCATTAAAAATTATTATTATTAAAAAAAATTTAAATGTCTTAAAATCTAAAAAATAAAGAAATTGAATATCCTTTTTAAACTCAAAAGTAAACACGTGTCGGAATTACGAATCAGCAAATGCTATCCAAATCGTACAATAACTCCCTGTGCGCTTTTTAACTTCCAGTAATGTTTGAATTCTTTTATTTATATTTAAATATCTAAAAACTATAAAAATTATTTTATAAAAATAATAAAAAAAAGTTTATACAATAAAATACGATCATTTCCGAGAGAATTGAGATAGTAAAAAATATGCTTTAAGCGGGAAGCTTTTTCTTAGCCAAATTGAGAGATGTAACAACCTTATCTAAAGCTTCATCGAGATTGTCAAGTTTACCCTTGTATTAAATCTACCAACGCTTGAATTCTGCTCATGATGGGATAATTTTTGCTTTATATTATTACTTACCATGTTAATGAGGTCAATCGTAAATTATGTGGCTAAAAAAACTCATTTATTATCCTCTCCCCATTAAGAATTATTCTCAAAAATGAGCTTCCCCGAAAGCGTGATGTAATTTAGAGACAACTTTGATCAATTTTATGCTTATTTTGGTTCAAAAAATCAGCTTTTATAATTGGCCGAAATTAAATACCTTATAAAGGATTCAAACAAAAACTAAATTTTTATGTCTATCCGCAACTAAAATACATTAGTCGACGTGTTTCTACTTACACTCTGAGCCTAGCGCTATACCCTCAATAGCAAAGGTAAAATTAGAGATGTGAAGTTTATGTATCATAAAAATGAGATCTCGAAATATGTCGACTATCCGAATAATCATTTTATTTTATAGTTAAATTGCATTGGAAAAATCATATGATAATTTATGACATCAAGTAATATCACGTAAATTATTGACGTTTCAAAATTTTTTTTAATCGAACTCTTCTGGTGAGAATGCCACTGGTTCACTATTGATAGTATAGAATGAATAAATTGGTTGCTGAAGAGTCCCTTTGAGTCACCATTTTCCACTTTGTACGCATGCGATCTGGGGAAAATTGTGAAAACTAAAACCTGAAACTCAGCACCAGACCCCTAACTTAAATCTAGCCCGAAATGGCAATCAAAATATCATTATTTTGTTCAAAACATTAAAAATTTTGTTGTAGCTTTACATTGTAAACTAAAAATAGGATCAAGCCATTGTAAGCTGATTCAAAATACAAAAACACTTAGAATTCTTTTTAACAAATTCCAAACTTTTTTTATGTTTTCTATATAATATTTGCATGCATTGTTTAATCAAATGACATTTGATGGCCATTCTATAAATATTAATTACAATATAAAATTTCTCATGTCATCACTTAATCGCACGCGCGAAAGCAAATTATTTGCCATCTTTTTGCGAATGGCACGACCTTCAACTTGTTAGTGAATATTTTCCTCAAAAATCCCTTTAAATTATAAAATAATCAAACATTATAAAAAAAACTAGTTATTTTTAAAAATATTACTAAAAATTTATTTCCATACCATTGTTATACGATGACTATCGAAAATCTTCGTTTACTTTTTGATTGTTGCGATTTTATTGTTAAACTCTACAAATGCCAAAGATTTCAAGGAAAGAAACAAAATTAAGAGATGAAATCACAGAAAAACTTAAAAAGATATCTAGTGAAAAGCATGTCGAAAAAGCCAAAGAAAAAATTGATTCTAAAAAACATCGAAGACGAAAAAGTCGATGGAGTACTGAATTTGATCGAGTTCTTATTCCTGGTCTACCCGTTGCTCTTGCCGGTATTGAACTAACCCCTGATCAGCTCCGAATTTACATAATGCAACTTAAGGTCGAGGAAATAAGTCTTAAGTTGAGAACTGGAAATCTCGGTATCCCGGTAAATCCAGATAGCAGATCCCCATCCCCTGAACCCGTTTACAATACCCAAGGTGTTCGTCTCAATACTAGAGAAATCCGAGTGCGCCAAAAATTAGAAGAAGAACGACATGTTTTGGTAAGAATTTTGGAGGAAAAAAACTCAGAATACCGCCCTCCGCCTGATTACAAGTTGATACTCTTAAATATATTGTAGGATTCCAGCAAATAAGCTAACTGATAAAGTCTTCATTCCACAAGAACGTTATCCTCATATTAATTTTATTGGTCTTTTGATTGGGCCCAGGGGAAATACACTTAAACGATTAGAAACTGATACAAATTGTAAAATTATCATCAGAGGTCAAGGTTCGATGAAAGAGGGAAAAGTAAACCTATCTGTTAATTTTAGTCACGACTTGCACCTATGCCTGGTGAGGATGAACCATTGCATGCACTCATCACCGCGCCATCTGAAGTTGCTCTTGCTAAAGGAATTTCTACGGTAAGCATTAATTTTTATCCTTTTTGATCAATGTCCAGCTACTTTAACCACACACCTAGAGGACGTGCTTAAACTTTTACTGTTAAACCTAAGTCTAAATCTTAACCTAAGATATAAATACTCTCAACTCAAATTTTAATGCGCCTTTTTATGTAAGCATACGAATCAATTTTTTGACCGCAAAATATTTTATAATCATTCAAAATATTCTAGTTTGTTCGTATAAATGCACGACCTTATTTATTTATATACAATTATGTAAGCACGACACAGAAAAAGCAAATTCTCTCCTTTTGCATGTGCTTTTACAATTGTGGCTAAAATAGTTCTATTTTAATACGTTTTTGTTGTCTGGATCCACCTGCACAATGTATTCTCAGGATAAAAACAAAATCGTACTTAACAACGAATAGTGATTTCACGCGCGCGCCCTAACAAAATACAATACTATTCGTCCTTCAACTGTGCTTTGTTTATCAATAAAAAATGAACTTTTTAAATGTTTTAACATAGATTTTCTACTATAATTTTAATTAATTGTAGTTCTAAATAATTTTTGCTTTATTGTAACTGTTTTTTTTATTATAATTATATTATGATTTTCTTGTTATAAACCTTTAATTATTCTGTATATTTTATGTTGTATTACGATATTTAGACATGTCTGCTGTAACAAAATGCCTGAACAAATTAATTGTTGAAATGTGCTATATTATTATAAAATAATTGTACATTTTTTAATCAAGTAATAAATTTAAAAAAAAAACAAGTAAGAATGGGATTTTAGTGTCGTCTAACAAAATGCAAGCCACCGGCACAAAACGAATTTCCCAAATAATATATAAAATTTTTGATTTAACATAAATTCCCATCTTAAAGCATTGAATTTCGAACATATACTTGTATAATGTTCTACCTTTCTTGTTTTTTTTACGCTGAATAGCAATATAAGTCAAAAGAAAAACATCGCAACAAAATTAAATACATTTTTTATTATCTTTAAATGTTGTTTTGAATAATTCGAGTATGTCTTTTTCAATCATATCCTAAATTAATTTATACAAAATCCTGAAATTTCATGCTCAATATTGTTTGAATTATAGCATTTGATATCAATTATCATGAACGCCTCGATGTGCGCATGCTTTAATTTGTTCAATAAACTAAATTTTATACCAAAAATTAGACAACTCAAAATAAAATATTAATTTATCGTTTTTTTATCAAGTTTAAATCGTAAAATTTACGGTTGCTAGTCAAGAATTGCCGCAGAAACAAACTTTGTACAGTACTAGGGTGTGCTTGGCTTCTTCAGTAAAATTTGTAAGGGCGTCCTCCCAGGAAAGCACACCGTTTTTTTCATATATATAGCATCTATTGAATAGTATTTTTTGAGATAATATAAGCATGCCAATAAATAAAAATTCCAGATGAGTATTATTTACCACGTAGTAACTTTTCTATTTTTAATTTTGTGTGATTTTCGTCATTTTTTTTTAATCTTTATTTTATTCACAAAAAATTTGTCAAATTTCTTGTTGGCTTAAACTGTTTGTATATTTACCAATTTATAATTATTTTTAATATTCTTCGCTTGAAAAGACAAACAATATATTTTTAGTGTTATAATATTTAAACATTTAGATTAAACGAATTGTTAAAGATGGAATTGATTGTCCTGATGGAAATAATGAGCTAAGACAAATGCAATTACGAGAATTAGCTGAAATAAACGGAACAATGCTTGGGGCAGAGATTGCTAGGTTTTACAAAATTTATACTTATAAATAGATGTCGAAATTGTGGAGCAACAGATCATCGACATTGGGAGTGTACAGAAACTCAAAACTTTACAAATATGTTAACATGTTCACGGTGTGGTGGTACTGGGCATTTGGAAATTGATTGTATTTATGATGGGTTCTGTTTATTTTTTTTCTATTTTAGAGAAAAAATTGTTACAGCAGCTGAAAAAGCTAAAATGGATGATGAGGTTTAATTAAATTTTATAATTTATTAGTATCAAACATTGATGAAAGAACTTGGTGTTAATACTGGAGAGACTGATTTTTTTATGATGCCTGGTTTAGTATTAATATATTGGTTTCAAATTTTAGCCAAGAAGTCTTATCAAAGATCTTCCATGGGCTTCATCTGCTAATAACTTTCTTAATCGGGGTGATTCCACAACATTCACTGTTGGACCATCTGGTCCTCTTGCTATCTCAAATACACCATTTAATCCTGATACAATAGAAGGGGGTGCTCCTTATATACCTGGAGCTGCACCTATGCCATCATTTACTGTTAGAACATTACTTTCTCAAGATAACACTCTTCCTTCAGTAGCTATGCCTCCTTTAGCTCCTTGGCCCAGTTTCAATTAAATAATTAATATCTTAGTGTATCCTGGTTATCCATATCAAGCTTATCCTCCCCCTAATCCTACGGCAATTTCTAAAAATTATTATCCGCCTACTTCACAACAACAACCGCAATACTCACAAGTTTCTATTGATAATTCAATGCATGCTCCTCCTCCTCCCATCCCATCATCTACAACCGAAGAACAAAACAACTAAAAACAAATAGAGTTTATAAATATTTATATTTTAAACCGTACATAATATAATTATAATATTGAATAGTAGTAGTAGTAGTAGTCACACTCAGTTCAAGAGGTTATTGTTGTAAGAAATAGTTTTAACTATGTCTTTATTAAAACTACACCACATTGAACGGTTGATGGAATTATTGATTAAACATTTGACAAATCGAATTAATAAATTGTTCAAAAATAGCTGTTGTCGAATTTGTTTATTTCCACTCATAATATATTCATTGAGTAATGTTTGATAAATACACCATTCGGTTAAGAATTGTTTTTTTAGGTCAACTTTATCGGATAATACAGGTACATGTTGTTGTGGTGGTGGTGATGATGATGATGATGATACAGATGAATCAGTATAATTATTGATTATATTAACTAATTTATCTTGTATCATTAATAGCCATTCCTGTGAATTATCATGTAATGGAGAAATAGCAAGTTTGATATATAAATTTTCAAATTCTTTTAAGGATATTGTAAAATCTTTAAAAATAATATTGTTTTTTTCATGAAATTTATTCATAAATTGATCAAAATTACAATCATGACAAAAATTATACATCTAAAAAAAATACTAAAATAAAGAATAATACCTTGATAATATTATCATTTTTTTCATTTATTATATTTTTTATTGATTCAATTCTAAGTAAATAAAGTTCTTTATAATCATTTATAATATCAATTGCTGTTTGTAAAGATTCTAATTTATATTTAATAAAATTTTGAGAATAAGTTGATAAACCATCATTTAATGCATTATGCATAACTTTAAAAAGATAACATATTTTATTAATATATGCAACTATAATAAATTATAATAAAATAAATACCTGAAACATTATTATTAATATTACCAACAGTATTTGATAGAAGTAATCTAAGAAATACACAATCATAGTAGTGAACATATTTCTCAATATATGGATAATTGATCAAAAATTTCAAATTGAACTCTTTACAATTATTCATTAATGAGATTCTAAATATAATTTTTTATTATAATATTACTGAGATAAAGAATTTACGGTAATATTATGATCAGTTGACCAAAATATTTTAATACAATTGTAAATTGCTCGTTCATTTAATTCACCGAAATATTCAATTAGTTGATTTCCTACATCAGTAAATAATTGATTAATTTTTGTAAAAATACAACGATACATTTGTTGCATATTTTCATTATCTTTAGATTGGAGAGTAAAACTTTCGATTTGAACATTAATTGTTAATTTTGAAATTCTTTGTAAACAATTTTTAAAATATTCAAGAGGTTTTAGTTCTAATCCTTCTAAATAGGCTAATTCAGTTTTTATTTTAGATGTATCCATTATATTATTATTGAAATTATTCTGTCCTTCGGTTACTAATGTTAAAGAATCACAATTTTTCAATTCTATTATTTGATGATTTGATTTTGATCTTACAATTAAATAAAACTGTAAACTTACATATTTTTTAAACTTTTGTCGTATGTAGAAATAAGATTATTTAATGTATCATGAGAGATGTTTAAAATCAACGAATTTTCCTTTACTTTAATTCCAAGATAATGATAACGAGAATCGCCGCTAAATTAACAATTAAATTTATACCGAGCACCCAAGCGTCTGTTCTTGATACTCCCAAACACGCTTCGTATAACTTTTCCCAGGCCAGCAGGATTCATGGGACATTCACCACGTTCATGACAAGCGTACACATAATAGCCATACATGTTACTTCTGGAAATGGTACAATCTTCATCAACTCGTTCGAAATTTATTAAAAGCCAGCGTTTCTAAATTTACACTTGGTCAAAAATACTGGGAAATGATGATTTTCCATATTTTTGATCGAAGTGTCATTCATAAGAACACAGTTATTCTGACAAAATAATGAAGCTTGATTATAAAAATTTTTGTCATTTGGGAAATTAGGGCAATTTGTTTGTTGTGGAGATATCTTATCATCTGTAAATGAAATCGAGGTATTGTTTTCTTTTGGTAAAATATACTCAAAATTTTCAGCTGTTCTCCAATAATCTGATTTAAATATAATACTATATGAAATACTCTGTGCGTTTTGGGTTGACGATGGGACCAATGTATATCCCGATAAATTAGAGTCAGATACAGTATTTCCCAGTAGGACAATTTTATTTACATTTTCGTCTGTTGATGAATTGTTTTGTTGAATAAACGATTGAGGTTGAAGAACTGGCGTCCATGATATTAATCTCGCATTTGTGGATACATCATTAGAAATACCAGTAAAGTTTTGCGGTGTTTGAATACCATTCCAACAATTTGAATTATCAGCTCTGTAAAAAATTAGTTGAATTTTACAAAAAAAACATTTTTATAATATAAATAAAAAATTTGAAAGCTCAAAACTGAAAAACACAAATATTATTTGTTTCCATCTTAATTACTAATCCCCTTTATACTACAAAAACAATAGAAATAACGAACAATAGAATATACCATGTATAAAAATATTTTTTATTTCCAATCATTCTTAATAATATATAATCAACTGGGAGGGAGTTCTAACAGTCTAAAATAAATCCATGATAAAATAAATATTTTTTTAAATTCAATCTCACTCAGACCATTTCTAGTAAAAAAAAATCAGAAAAAGGAAATTTTGTGTTAAAGATAGGGAATCGATGCTAATGTGCGTACAATAATTTATTAATAGTTATATTGCTGATTATAAATTTTTCCCTCATGTAAAAATGAATATGTTTCCCACTTAATTTTTTAGACAACATTTTCTTTTAATTTAATTGTGTTAAAATTAGTTGTTTTTTTCAATTTAATCTTTAATCGGTACTTAGCTCTTTTTTGGATTTAAGGGGAAATTTATAAAGACGATAAAATAAACTCAGATTAAAGACCGCTTCATTTTTTTTGATAAATCTATTTGGCAGATTCTTCCTCTTTTTTTCAAACAAAATTACATGGAAGATAAGTCATAATTCGTCTAAGTATTTCCTCCCACAATTTTTGAAGCGTTAATATGAAATCATTAACTTGAATATATAAACCAAGAAAATAATTATCAGAGGAACTAACTCTTGAAGTTAATTTTTTTTAAATTGATATTTCTTATCATAATTTTGTGTTATAAAAACTGTCCTACTAATTTCCCGCGTATTCTCCATGTTAGAGATAAAAAATATTCAATGGATGAATAATAAAAAATTGGGATTCCTTTGATTTAAATTATTTTTTTATGTAAATAAAAGAATTAATTTTATAAATTTTCTCTTATAATTTAATAAAAGACTATAAATAAACTTGCATGCATTTTTTAAAAAATTTCTAAAGCCACACGCCTTTAATTGTGTTAAAACCGCGAAGGTAACATGTTTATATCCAGTTTAAGATTACATTGAAAGATTTTATAAAAAATATTCGAAGATATTTGTTGTTGATAAGAAAATCGCAAAGTCTGAACAATTTACGGTTTTTAATGCGTGCAACTGTTTGGAATATAATTTAAAATCATTTTAATTAGTTTTCTGAATAAATTATAAAAGGAGAACGTTTAACATATAATAAAAATAAATCTTACTTTACAAAGTCGAGATTTTGAGACTGGAATGCAGCTTGATAAATAGTAGATACTTGTGGAAATGAATTATTAGAATTTGAGTTGTCATCGAGTTGCATAGACGACTCATATAACGTCATCGATGGCAGACGGTAAGTATTATCTCCAAGTAGGTAGTGAGGTGTACTTATCATAGTCGAGGGCTGGTTTTCATAGAAATGCACCTTTTCTGTGATAAATTGTGTATCCTATATAGAATTAGATTAAATAATAAGGTGGGAAATTTAATAAAAATTGTAATATTGTATTAAATCATTTAACAGTTTATAAAATATAAAAAAAGGCGTTGAATGTATTTGGTATGAATAGTAATTACATTTTGGTGAATGTTGCTTCATGGAGGTGAAATTTATGAAACAATGTATATCATGAAAAATAAATATCGATAAAAACAATAGAAAACTTACAATTTGAGACATGAATTCTATAATATCCTTGTAACAGTTTCCTAGGTTATTAATAGATAAACGAACCAATCTGATGATCAAATATTAAACCGCTTTTAAAACAGTTTCACGATCCTTGTCGTAATTACAATTGATAATTTAGGTCTCTTTGTATTTTCCCACAGTTACGTCTTTGTCTTTTAAACAATATAATTGCACTTTGTATCATTCATAATATTTATTCTTATGGGATTTAAAAGGCACAACTGAGACTTTAATGGCTTTTGGGATTAAAAATTACACAATTCACTTTATCATTATATTTAAAGACAATTGTCATATGTCGAGACACTTCAACAAAAGCCAAACGTATAGATAATATCATCAAATTATATAACATTTTTTTCGTAAGCTGTCTGAGCCGAATATCTATATCAAAGACTTAATGACCAACGGCTGAAAATTGAAACGCGATAACACTACTTAAACTAAAACACTATATTTTAAAGATTTCATACAGACATTTTCATTATATTCTGATATAGCTCTTGCGCATAAAATATTTGTAACAGAATGGAAATTTCTTTAATTTCAGATTAAATTAATATAATATCAGAACCAGATATTAAATAATATATAACATGTTAATATGAAAATTTTAGCACAGAAATAGTATCAATATTATCATAGTCAAAATATTGATACGTCATAAAAATTAAGAGATAATCTTATCGACTGGTAATTATTGGTTGACGGTTAAATGATTAGCATCACCCCTACTTTTTTTTCAATAAAATATTAATGGCAATAAAATTCAAATATTCTTTTCTCAAATGTACACTTTTTTATAAATTAAAGTTTATTTTTTAAAGTCAATTTTCATATCCAGCGCTGTTTTTATGAGAAATTGGGAGATATCTAAAAAATTTATCAAATATAAGGCGAAAATTATGGTGAGGACACGGCAATGAGAATGGTAATAAATATTCATTTTTGAATCATTGTAAGATTATAGAAAGTCATTGGGTTAATTAAATTGTTTTCATAGTTCCAAAATTGGTCATTATTGTGATTTTTTGCAACGATTCAGAGTAGAAATGCAAAAAAAAAATTTTTACTATTTTTTTAAGACTCGGTTTTAAAATTAATTACCTTTTGTGCATTAAAATTCAGAATTTATTGTTATCATAATTACTTTCTGTGTATCAGAACGGTTGAATGATAAAACATTACATGGCAAGATAAAATAATGATTGATAATACGCATGTCCCAAAAAGATAATAAATGTCTTGGATATGATTCAAACAAAACTATTATAGAACGAAATTATTATTACAAATAACTCATTGATATCGGCATTGTAAATAATAGGGTGTTTTGTAAGCATGCGCATAACAATTGAGCGTTGTATTGCCAGAAAATTTAGTTTAGTATCTAAACTAAATTCGGTTCTTGTTTGGTATTCCCCCTCCAGCATATGATTGGTTGATTTGAAGGGTTAATAAATAATTTAAAAAAATAAATAATAAATAAATTAATTAATAATAAATATTAATAATGATAATTAATAGTTTAATTATAAAAACGTTTTAATTATGAAAATTAAACCTTG
>SGJC01000075.1:0-28937 GCA_009887335.1 Henneguya salminicola | reverse complement strand
TTATATCACACTTACCTAAAAAATGACTCAAAAACAACTTTGTTCTTTTAATTTTATATTTTTTTACATTTAAAAATAAAAAATCCTTTGCATTTTTACCCTCTTAGAATTTAAATTACATTGGTGAAATTCAATTTATCTATTGCACTCGTGGAGAGGTATTAATAAAGGCGCAAGGATATATATGGTTGGGATTGCTTTTACGGCGACAACTATTTCGGAGATGCACTAAATATAT
Source organism: Henneguya salminicola (assembly GCA_009887335.1). Classification (NCBI taxonomy): domain Eukaryota; kingdom Metazoa; phylum Cnidaria; class Myxozoa; order Bivalvulida; family Myxobolidae; genus Henneguya; species Henneguya salminicola. Next base: position 28,699 of record SGJC01000075.1, on the reverse strand, counting down.
CGAAAAAAAGAGGTTCTAGCTCTCCCCAGTTTTCAATCATCCCTATTACATAGAATATAGTGCCCACAATCATACACTAGACATTTTTCATATTGAAGCGAAAAAAATAATCAATAAAATTTAGCCGCCTCAACGGCAATGTGTTCAAATAAAATATTTGCAGGATCAATGACAGGTTCGATTTATCAGAAGCTAATCCAACTGGCATTTTGATAGTACTTGTAAACATATACCTTCCTTGTTCTTTCAACTAAATACCTTACATATTTGATTATCTGCCTCGTAGTGCCCGTTGTTTATTCTTTGTTTTCAAATAAGAATTTAAAAACCTATACCAATATTTTCTCAAGCTTCCGTGAATTGATCCCAGAACCAAGTCATGCGCATAGGAGGTAAAATATCAGACTGAAAGTAATCAGAGCTCTTAGAACTGTGTTTCCAACCACCCAAATAAAAGGTCGCTACTTTCACTTAGGATACTTCGTTGGGCCGTAAAATTCCGTCAACACCTTCAATCTAATACTCGCTTCCCACATGATACTAAATGATTTTTGCTCTTTCTTTCCTTTTGGCCTCCAAACAATGTAGCTAACAAATTTTGGACGCTACAATCCACGAATTTCTTTTCTCGTTTGCCTGAACAATTTGAAGTACTTTTTAATTATATTGGTAGAATTAATTTTGAAGGGAATAAAATAATTCCACTATTTCCTATTGACAGCTGGAAGGATGATTTCGACATACGAAATGAACAATCACGCACAAATAATTAAATATAATAAGGCATGATTTTTCGAGAATTGTAAATTACATTTATCCGCCACTTTGGAAATTTATCGAATTGTTTCGATTGGTTACGAGTTATCAATTCCGTATATCTCAAAAAACGAAAACGGCCAGATAAAAACGAATCAAAGAAGAATTTATTATGATTTGAATCAATGATTCAGAAATATTGCTGGGGCGTACAATATTGTCGACATTACAGATTATCTTAAAACAATTGAAATAAGCATGAGAATTTAGCAGTACTTTTTATTATTATCAGTTTTTTCGATTCTATTCGGTTATACGAGCCGTTTTTATTAAAAAAATGAAATTATTATTAATATTATGAAATTTTATTTTTTAAACGTATTTTAGATCTCCGGGGGCTAAAATTCAGCAATATTTTTAAGAATTTTTTCAAATGGATCTTGGTTGTTTAGAGAGGATCGACATATATATTCTGAAATCTACGAATCTAAAAATTGATGATGCGTTCCTCTTCTGCTCTTGACCTATTTGGCCGATTCCCATGTTCTCTCGATCGTTTGTGTGTGAGCTTCGCTTATTGGATCGACTAAATTCTTGCTGAGGTTTACTGTTAAGTGTTTGTATCGTTTGTCATTCCCCATTTTCGTATAGGATTTCCCTTTGTCGCTTATTATAATTGTTGGACTTTCTATCGTTCTGGGTTTAATCCATTTGTGTATGAGGGATAATAGAATAGCTTCTGTCCGATATTATACGGGGATTACAAAGAATTCTTTGCTCTCCCTACTGATTCCGCCAAATACCAATTGTTGAAATTATTGATTTAATTTACAATGAATTACAGGGGTAGTTTAAAACGGACCGTATAACCGAAAAGTACCGCCTTTTGCTATATCCATTTACTATAAAATATTTCTATTTCACAAAATACGATCCTATTGCCAGTATGTTTATTTATAACGTCATTCTCATCTATTTTTATAAAATTTGGCTTAGTTCTTGGCGTGTTGTAAACATCAGATAATTTGCGCATGTTCATAAAAAATGTACGGAGGGGTCCTATTCTACCTTTGTTCCTAATAAATAATCGTTAAAATTTTAGTTTTAAATATAAAAATAAAATAACTACAGTTGTCTTTCTGTCATTTTGGAGAAAATTATTATTGTGAGGTAAATGCGCAGCCGCGTTACATAATGCATAACAATTATTCTGAAATGCAAAGAAAATATATTGCAACAAATTATTAAAAAACTTTTAAAAATAAATCAAAATTGCTTATGTTTTGAAAATTTAAAATGAAAATAATTTCAATTTTAAATTCAATTAAGGTTAAGTGTGGCGAATATAGTGCAGAAAAATGCACGGAATTACGTTTTGCTTCAATTAACCGCCCAATTAAACTGTTTTTTTAATTTTGAAAAATTATTAATTATTATAAAATAATAAGTCATATTTTGTTCAATTTAATACTCGTGAAATGCGTACCCTTAACATTGCGCAACTAATTCTATTGTGTTATCATTCAATAATTTGATATAAAATTGATTCTATTTTTAATATTTATGCAAGAAAATGATTCTTGTTTGAACGTATGAATTGTATGATTTTTGAATGTTTATCTGAATTCTAGTTAATCGTACAACTGAAACCGAATTTGTCGAAAAAATAATCTTATCCTGTTTAACAATAATAAAAACCAACGCCATGAAAGCATGCTGCGATTATCTCCAGTTTGTTGCACGCCTCGAATTGAGCTAAAATGTTTTGAAATCATAATTAAAAAAGGAAACGACACAAATTATTTTTGTAATCGTAGCTGATCTTATCCCGTAATAATCTAAACATTTTATTTAATATTAACGCACGATATTTTTAAATTTAAAAAAATAAAAATAATTTAACGCATCAAGTTAAGAAATGTACCGATTGACTGACACGGTTGATCTTTAGAATAATAACCAGCCGCCTGTTGGCACCGCTAAAAAAAATTAATGGCGATTAAGTAATTTAAATCATTTTTTATACTTTTTAAATAATTTTATTACTCATTGAAGTATAAATTTTGGTAAAAATAAAAATTAATCGCCATTAATTTTTTGTAGCAGCGCCGCCAAAGCGTTAGGATATTATTCTAAATATTATCCACTGGCACTATAGAATGAAGCCTTATAAATTTTAAAAATAATAACAACATTAAAAAAAATTAAATTTCGCCAAAACATCACCGCGCGGAATTAGTTTCACTAAAAACACCTGTATCCAAATATAGAAATATATTTTTCTCAAATCGTGTGTTATACCTACTAACTTCTTTCAAGATAAACATAACACCTTCCTATTTTTCGTTTACCGACATCAGGTAAAAACTCTTAAAAACAAGTCGGTATCATTTTAAAGCCTACCCCTCTTAAACCAGACTCGACCATTCTGAAGAGAGGGAACATCACTAAGCACCGTCTCTCAGTGGTTGATCAAATTAATTGAAAAGATAATAAATATTAAGTCCCAAGAAATATAAAAGATAATACATTTAATTTTTAGTAGTATACCCCCCACCAAGAAAAGATTGATAGGTGTACAATCGAGATACTTTCTATCCAAACAAGAAACCAAATTTCAATTGATGAATAAATGCTTTTATGTTTACATTTGATTCGAATAGATTATTAAAAAGAGCAATGAAATAAAAAAAAGGCTTGTATTGCAGAAGTATAAAAAATTAGGTTGAATCAATCTCAATCGTAATTCTAGAAATAAATCACGACGAGCAGAATACTGTTCTTCTTTCTCTTCTTCACTTGATGAACTAGAATCTTTGGTAGGATTATAATCAATGTCTTCTATAATAATAAAATAAAATATGTAACCGTCATCGCTATCTTCTAAAAGGGCACCTGCTACGAATGATCCCATTTTTTGTTTATCAATTTCTCCATCAATATCCATTGCCTTTTATATTTTTAAGGTATAAAACTTTAACAGTTGATTTTCGTATTTTGACATTTTTGGAGGTACAGAAGTCACTTAGAATATTATAATTTTCTCTGAAACTATTTTCAATTTGGATACCGTCCAATATTATTGAAGACTAGAGTCTGCCCGCTTCTTAAATCTATTTCCATATCAAAAGTTCTAGCAGAGACTGTTCCTCGAGCGAAATCAACACAAGAAATTTCTTCAAATCTTGCATAAATAGTGGGTTTGTGAATGAAAAGAAAACCACGCTCGAGGGGATAGAGAAATCCATTAGATGCTTTACATGAACAGGACAAACATTCATTATGGGAATGACTAAAATTTCATCAATGCCTGTACGATTTGAATTCACCGCTGTTGTAAACCTTTTTCTGAGATAGTTTGTGGATAATATCGCAAAATGTTTGATGAATTTGATTTTCTTGAGACTCGGGTTCATGGGTATTTGATGTAGTCTTAGGTTATAAATCAATCTTGATACGGAAGAATAACTACTAGACTGTTCGAATTGTATGACAATAAAAGGATATCTAGTTTGACCCTGACGAACAGCAGGATCTATAGACATCTATAAATTTTGAGATTTATATTTAACCACAACTATGTTAGTTTTTTGTTCGATTGGACGAAGCGAAAAAATTCTAACAATGGTTCCATGGGGGATTTTAAAATCGAATGTTTTTCCATGAAGTTCAACAAATGTAGGATATATTTTTAATGTATATCGGCCTCTAATTATTTCCCTCCTGTATATAATGATACCGTGGAGTTAAGCAAGATATTTCAGATTGACAGAAAATAGCATCAGTTGTAGCTTTTATGACATCTGCTTTGCTAGATAATTGTTGAACTAATCTCTGATATATATTTTCTTATTTATATGCCTGAACTGATTCGTTTGGCACTTGAAGACGAATTTCCATTAGAGAAATTGGGGCAGATGTATTTTGATGAAATTCCATACCTACTTCACTTTTGCCTTCAATTTCATAAAATTTAAATCTAACTCGATGATACTCGGCAAATATCTTTTAAGGGTACTTCAAAACTAGTACCAAGATCTACATTAAATTTCATTGAAGAAGCTAATATTAAAATAAACATAAAACATTCTAATGAAAGATCGCCTTGATTTTTGCCTTTCACTGAGATTTCTTGTTTTTTTAGAACAATATTAAGTTTTGATGATAAAAATTGAGAGATTTTTTCAAATTCCTACAAAAATTTGTTAAAATTTTAAATATAAATCAAATTCACATATAATTGAAAATATTGAGATAATCAATTGGAAAAAAATACATATATTTCAACACATCTTTAAAAATGGCTCAGTATTTGGAAATCAAATTTAAAAGGCGGATGGATTATCAAAAGTAATAATAAATTTATTTAATATTTGATGATTCAACGATTTAAACATCATGGAATAAGCATGTAAAACCATACAGGTGCCATTCGAGTAAGGTCTTAAGGTATATCATAAATAAATATCAAAATATGCAAACACTAAAATTAAAACCTCAGTCAGAGAATGGAGATATTTACACTAAACATCACACCCAAAAAATGAAATTTATGAGCACTGGTACTGGTACTGCCATAACAACGACTTGCCGAAGGATTCTGAATGGGATATTAACCTGAGAAAAAACATTCGTATTTTTAATAGAGATCAGACATTGAGTAAAACAGGACAGTCGTTGCCGTCTTCTAAACAAAACGTTTTTTTTATTGTTAAAAATTTTAAATCATAAAAGTTCGGTAAAAATCGTCAACCGTAAAATATCACATTTTAGTTGAGTGAATAAAATGACAATTTTTCATGTATTAAAAATATCAGTTAATACAGTTTTATAAAAAAAAATGAAGATTATTCTCTCCTTCTCGCTGTTTATTGAATATCGCCTCTATGTTACTCTCTTAAGAAAGGGTCTCCTATTAACCTGCTTAACAAAGTATATTAAAGAACATTCCACTGCGAATTTTTTTTGATTTACTGAATTGAATAAACTAATTTGGCAATTAAATGTGATGATATTTTTGTTTATCTAAAGAGCGGGAACAATATTTTAACAACCACAAATCTCAAGCGAATATCTCCTGCTCCTTAGGTTATGATTACATATACTGGTTTCAACGAATGGTGCCAGTATGTCAAAATTAAGTAGGGGCAATATCATAGGTATGACTGATGAAGAAAAGAAATTTAGCTTAAAATCTACCATTTAGTTTGTGTCAAAGTATTGACAGAGAAATAAAAGAGGCTTTCAGTATTATTTTGTATCAAAATCGGCAGAAATTTTGTTTGAATTTATGACTCACGGATAAGTTGATCTCTCGAAATTGATGCCGCAAGAGGCATATTTTTGACTACTTATAAGCGAGTACATACTGTAGGTAATAAAGCGAAAACATTCATATAACTATATGATTATAAAATTCTTGATAGTATGACTCTTTGTAGTCTGTTTTTCGATAAAACTGACCTTTTAAGAAATTATATTGGGAATTAAAAATATTTTAGATTATAAATAATATAATATCGTAAATTTCAAGTTTTTCATAATGGACCGTGTATTGACCGATTTACGGTATTTTGTTTTAGACCCCAATGGTTGAACAAAGTAAAATAAGCGTACGTTCTTGGGAATAATAAATAAATAATCAAAATAATACAAAGAATCTAAAGGAAATGTGGTCATATAACTGAGTATCGGAAAAATCCCAAACAAGGAATGGAACTCAAATAAAAATTCACAAATGATAGTTTCTAAAAATACAGAAGCGAATAAATTCTTATAAAAAAAGCAAAAAAAAAATCAATGAATAAAAATATTTGAGGATATGGTATACGCCCGCAAGCCAATGCCCTTGTGGTACGGCGCCCCTAGATGGAAGAGGTTAGGGGTGAAGTTTAGTTGGCGAGACCACCCATACTCACGCTGAATCTTGGCAGTAATACCCCCTTCGCGCATGAGCCCGGGCAGTCAAGGACCGTGAAGTCCTTTATGAAAGAGATTAGTATGGTTTTACACATCTAGTCCGAGTAAAAAAATGATAGGGTATACTATATACAAGAGCGTAATTGAGGATCTTTGTTAAATGGGCCAAGAATAAAAGAAGTCTGAGTTTCCCTAATAAAAAATTATGTTATTGAAATGGCATTCTTTATAATAAAATAGGGTGAGCTGATTCATAAAGCGAAATCTGACATTTTGTAGCACATTGATTTAATTTAATGGGATCCTAAAACCCAGTGCGGAGCATTATGAGTCTCCTTTCCATTATTATATTTTAACCAATATATTATTAAAATCGATTTTTTAGCCAACAAAATCTAATCAATATATAAATAATGGAGATGATTTATTTTCAGTTATGAATATAAGATTGTTATTCCAGATAGTGTCATCCTTAATTGGCATTCAAAATTATAATATTAAGGCTGTACAAAATAAGAGCTGTATTTGCGCATCCTCTGTTATTTTGGGGAATTTAAAAAATACATGAAAATTCAGAAGGAAGAATTTTTCATTCAATTCAAAAGCTTCAAAAATTTAATTCCAACCGTGTGTGTTTTAAGAATCAAGAATGAAAATTTTATTTCGTATAAAATCGAGAAATAGATATTATTTTGGTTGATAAAAACAAAAATAATTTTGAAGTGTTCACACTAGAATCAATTAAGATTCTTCCTCCACAATTTATGGAAATGTAAAAATATATAAATACACGGAAACTCTAATATTGATTGAAGAAGTTTTAGAAGGGAGCAATTATCGATTGGTTAAAATTTAGGTTTTCTGTAAAGCGGCTGCGGCAATTCTATACTTGCGATTACGTATTTAAGCTGCCAAAAATAATTTGACTTTTACATTTCTATCCTTATAAAATATTTGATTGTTAGAATATATATCTTCTACCTTTTTTTAGAAATAGGATAAGATTAAAGCACTGTTTGGCTTATGAATTTATAAATTCAATATACGTTACTTTTAAAGCAAAATATTTGTACAGTTCAAGATTAATGAAATAGTCAAAATAAACTTAAAATTGGGCAAAGATAAAAATAAAACGTCGGGAAAGCGTTGCGCATTATGAACTTAAATTTTTATTCATAATTTAATCTTGATTATGAACATATAAATATATCATAACGATAAGCCGTTTATCAATGGTGAAAAAATCATTCGCTATAGCAAATAATTCCTTGCGCACACTCCAAATAATTTCAAATTTTGGCAGCAAAATCAAAAACAAATATTGAAAGAATTATTTAAAACATATTATATATATATAAATCTTAAAACCAAAATTTTTAGCGATTGCTGGCTGCCATTAAGAGGGCAAAAATATATCCTGCGCGTGCCGTAAATATTAAATGTCATTTATAATTTAGGACATATATACGTCGAATTCACGCTTTAGACTCAACGATTTTTAATATAATATTATATTTTATAAACTAAGACAAAAACAATGTAAGATAAGAAGCTCCCTAAACATTGAAAATCCATTTCTACGATGAGGACTGAGAATAGGCCGAATTCAATTTAAAAAATTTATAATTATGAATAAATCGATTATTTTGGTATAAATAATTACATTTGGATTGAGGGATGATATTTGATAAAATAATCCATTCTCTGAAACAATTTTCAAACCAAATCGCTTAGCCATCTGGCACCATGAAACATTTTTAACATCAATGGGCGATATGTTTTCTGAAGATCCAGTTTTTAGTTTTTTTATCTCAAACCCATGTGATGATATTTTTAACGTACACCCCTCCTATTATAATAATACAAAATAAATACATAGTAGCCATGATTTATTAATGATGCATCATCATATACTAGACAATCCTCTGACATTTTACAGCCCGCGTAATCTTAGAAATATAATTTCCTTTTGATAATATTATATATGTGCGCGTGCGCAATCAGCATGATTTTTTTATTTCTATAAGATTTATTGTTTATTAAGATGAAATAATTATATTTTTCGGCATCGAATAAAATATAATTAATATATTACCGATATTTTCAAGAATTTTTTTACACGCATTACAATCTGTTTCGTTTTTTAAGACGTACAAAATTAATTTACCTAAATAATAAACAGGGTAATCATATATTTTTGATTATTACACCAATATAAAATGGTTTATGTCGGTTCGAAGCCGAATGGAGGTTATACTTAAGATCATGTGCCCCAAACTGTTTCTCTTAGCTTAAATCTAGCCTCTCAAGACATTGCTTTAGACCCCTGGTTCCACGAACGTCTGTCTTTAATAAATTAAAATATTTTCTATAGTTTTTTGTTGTGTGAATCTCTAGCTTTTAACATTAAAATAGGACGAGGATATAATAAAGTTTTGCCCATGTAGGATATTGTTTCAGAAAAAACGATATTATATTGACAATACATCAACATTTTTTAGAATTGTTCGACAGGCTTCGCGCACGCGCGCAGCCGTTTTATGGTATGGCGTCCATTGAAATAAGATTTGTTTTAGGAGAGTACCGCATTTCGGCTTATCCTGACAGTGATACCTACCTGATAAACGGTAACGGATCGGTGGACAGCTGCGAAACCCTCCCCTAGAGACCAGTGAGGTCCTACACATCTTATCTGAGAAACAATACAGTGTTCTGCTTTCGAAAAGAAACATGTTATTTTTTTCATTATTAATTAATCAAATTTCATAAACGTCTTGAAAACAAAAATCCCACAAAAAAATTTCTTTTACTAGGATTTTTATGATAAATGCACTCAAATAATAGTTATTCATATAAAGAAAAATCAAGCACACAATAATTTGTAGTAAAAAGTTCGAGAACCAAATTTGTGATGCTGGAAGCTAAAAAAAAGCTTGAAGAAGGATAGCCAGATACCACAATTTTTTCTTCCCATAAAAGTTTCGTTACCTCAAGGATTATGTCCCTATCTTACCATAGATCGTTTTGGTTCTCGTAGGAATAAAACCTATCATCATTTAAAGAGCATCATTCTGAGTTTGACGTTAGCGACAGTTTCTTAACTTCGTAATTCCCATGGGAAAGGATGTTTCTACTGCGCTAGAACACCCAAGAATTTCATATAGGTAATTAGCAATAACTTTCCATTTCTCATTTCCGTTATAGCTATTTTAATCTTAAATAATTAAATCTATGTGTTTAATTAGAAAAATTGCTAGTTTGGTCTGGAAACCCTATAAAAAAATTCTTTTATGCAATTAAAGAACCCGTTATAATATGGATAAAGTCCTTAATCCTAAATGACAACATAAATTTTGCTGAATAAGAGTAAATTATTCACTAAGCCTATTGCATGTGATAGAAATCTGTTTTGCAATATATACCAGTTATTTATATATTATATCACACACAAAAATGGCATTTTTTACCACCTCCGTGTGTTCCCTAAAATTACCTTGAAAAAATCGAACCCTTCAACCACTTTCCTCAACCAAAACTGGACGTAATTTATGATTAACACAAAAGATCAGGGATGCTCGCTATTTGGTATGCAAGAGCCATTTGAATTTTACGTTGCACCCCGAAAGCCAATGCCACTGTGGTACGGCGTCCCTAGAGGGAAGAGGTTGGCTAGGATTTTTAGTGGGTGAGACCCCCACACTACCGCTGAATCTTATCAATGATGTCTACCTGACGTCTGCATCGGATAGGGGGAGGGCGAAGCCCTTCTCGAAAGAGACCAGTAAGATTTTACACATCCAGGCCGAGTACAAAAAAATTTTTTTATTTAAAATAAATGTTTAATCCTGGTATAAATTACTCTAAAAACTAATTAAAGCATCTTTTTTGCATAAAATTTTTTTGGGATGTTTGTATCAGATGCCCTCTACCAAATATGCCCCGGTGTTTCGTATTTTAATTGGTTTAGGGTTTAAAATATTATTTTCACCAGATTGACGATTCAATAATTTCGGACCAAAATACCTCCTACCTTTATTGTTTTCGAACTTTCCTTATTTTTAATTGTAAAATAGAATCTACACTTTTATTGCAGGATGGAAGATTAAAAGATATAAGGGAATTATGCGGTTGAAATATTTCTTAATAATTATTTTATAAAGTAATTAATTTTTTGATAATTTATTCATATTTAATGTAAAAAAACGTAAACCTAATCTTCATGTCGTTTTGTATCAACCGTGTTACTCAATGCACAAACTAAAAACTATAAATTTGAATCAATGTATCAAGTAACTCCGCATTAAGTATACATTATATCATTAACCGTTTTTCAAATTTACCATGTTGAGGCGGTTACTGCTAAGAGTGAAGAAATCGTTGTTTTGTTTACTTTATCAGAATTTTCTGTTTTAATAATTATTTAATAAGATGGGTACTCTGACTCGATATTAGCATTGAGTAACACACTAAAAAAATAGGATATGGAGAATGGAAGAATTAATAATAACGTTATGCTTTGAAGATTTACAATTGCTAAAACATATGTATATTTACTGCCAAAAATTAAAATTAATATAGTAACTACCTTTTCTATTATTTTTTAATCCTCTTTTGAAAAGATTGCTGCCCATAATTTATTTTTGTTAAACTGTAAAATATACCTACTTTAGGACCATGCTCCTAAGGACCGCATAGAAGCACAATATACACATACCTCTCATATGTTATCATTACGACTATGAATTTCAAAATTTTGGAAAAAAATTAAATTCCGATTACATTCTTCGGGGGGTTGGTACAATAAAATTAATTTTGAGGCGGTATCTATTTATGGCTATTTTATATATCGAAAAAATCTCTCCTACAAAAAAAAGAGCAATTTCTAGTTTCCTTCACATTTGATTAAGCTTAACAACAATCATAAAACCAATTATGTATCGGTAACAAAAAGAAAAAGTGAGATATCGCTGAAAATATGCTTAAAGGTAAATAGAATCAAAAAAAGGCTAATGAAACAGTTGTTATTGCAAGGGTCGAAAAATCCGGATATCTATGACAAGTCCTTAAAATATAATTATTAAAGATGTTTTTGATTTGATGCTGCCATAAACTATTCAAATTCTTCTAAAATAGGAGTCTTCATTTAATCCCCCGATTGCCTGAAATCAAATAGAAATCATTCTGTATCTGCTCCAAAAATTATTCCGACATGTGAAAGTAAGGCAAAAAGCCCATCTATTGGTTATTGGCGGGCGGTCATTTTGAAATTTATCGTACTTGAATTGCCATTGACAGCGATTGTAAAGAATTTATCGCCATAACTATTTGGATCTCATCATTAAGGATTGCTCAAGAAATTTCAGTTTCAATTTATGCGTTTTGCGCCATGTTCGCTTTGATGTGGCATCTGTTTTTTATGTCCGAATTTATACATTCAATAAACTAGGTGGGTTTTGCCCACGGTCGCGGCCCGTCTTAATTCAAGTTCCACTTCATTGATTTTTTTTACTTGGTTCGCTTCGCTCCACGTCATATTATATCTAGAGAAGAATTATTGGAATTTTTTGAGATTTGATCCTGATTCACCTAATAAAAAGAACTTGTGAAGATTGAGATATAAAAGAAGGTAGTCATGATTTGTCTACATGGAAGTTTCACTTCATTGACTCGTAGTAATCAGAGAGGAAAAAAAATTAATTTTGGTGGAACTTGATTTATGCCTTCCTGTGACTTTAATTAATGGTTCAAACTTTGAAAATAGAAATTGCGCAATTAAAACCACTAAAAAAAATCATAGTAGGTTTTAAGCGTGACAGACAGAATTTTTTAATATATTATTAATTATTAAGCTTTACTTCCTAATATACCTGTAAAAATAATCTTAAACACATTTTATTATTTCACTTATAAATTAATAAATTTCATTAAAATAAAGTTATTGGAGATGAATTATCGGGATCAATTGTTATGGTCCTTTCTGTATTAACTTTTCAATAATATTGATCTATTTTGATATGGAGACAGCTCAACAAATAATTTCATAGTTTTACTGTCAAAAAATCAACAAATTCAGGGGAAATAATGGTGTGATATTCAACATTTATCACTTAATATAAACAGGATTTTAGTTTTATTTTAATTAGTCCATATAAAAAAATACCTTATTTCAAATATTGTATTTCTAAACACACTTAACAGCATAAAGAAAACGATATACGCGAAAAAATAACGTCGCTTATTTTAGTTATTATTTCCTTCTTCATATTTTTCAAATTAATTGAGAAGATTTTAAGAAAATTTTTAACAGCACAAAGTTGAGAAAACTCGGATAAAATTGTAAATTTTACATTTTTAGCGGTAATTAAGCAACGGCACCACAAAAAAATTTAATATACCCCTTACTACTGTCGAGTCAATACTAGTAAAATATTGGCAACCAGCGAATCGAATAAATTACAGAATGATTAACAAAAAAAAATTAATTAAATTTCACGCAAACTCAAAAATACTTGAACGGTGGTAAAGACGATCCGGCTTTGCTTTAACAGTGCCCATTCGATTCATTAACACAGAAAGGCTGAGGACATAAAAATTGCAAATTCTCAAGTATGTTGATACTATACGAAACTAATTTTTGTAAAAAAAACCATCCTATTAGTTACATATAATAATATCTTCCTTCTGCACATTAATAAAAACAACTTCTAATCAAACTGTATCAATATATAAAGGACTAAATGTTCTTATGATTTTAGTCACAAATGGCATCAACGCTGACCATCGTGAGGGTATTTATATATCGGTAATTAGCCAAATATATAACAAGAATTCAAGATATTTTAGGGAAATGCTGTTGTAATATAATCATTTATAAAGCTCCCAAAGATCAGGGTAATCAATAATAATAAGATGCCTTTAATTTATCATTAAAATAATTACCTACTTATATTTCCTTCGAAATCGTTAAATGTGGTATTTTTCCCCCCTAATAAAAAATAAGTTAAGAACAAAAAAAATACGAAACAGCAACGTCGACATAAAAAAGAAGAATTGCAGCGTTTGAAGAAATCCAACAGGATGTTTTACAAAATTATTTTTAAAATTCAGAAAGCCATTTAAATCCTGAATAAACCGAGTAGAAAATAAAATAGATGGACTCTAATTAGTTCTCATATGTATAATGATTTAAAAATCATGAGTAAAAATTAAAATAAATACTTTTTTTTGAGTGAGACTCTTGGTGTGTGATTTTAAATATTTTTAAAAAAATGAGAATTAAAATGATGTATTTTTCATTATGACGATATTTTATCCTCATGATTGAGGAAAAGGATTGCAAACCACCAGTAACAGGAGAAGTGGCTTGATGCGAAAATCGCACGAAAGCGTATGGTGGGTTAAATATATACTGTTGCGATATTTTTAATTTATACAAGTCTATCCCTGCAACGGGACTTTTTTTCCCAATGTCTTGTACTAAAATATAAATCTATCATATTTGGCTGAGTTCGTAGTTAAAAATACAAAAAGATACCAAATGTTTCCGCCAGTCAGGATATTCCAGAAAAAAATGTGTGGCGATTTCGAACCATATATTACAGAGTTTTCAAAATAAAAATCATGGGAATAATGTGTAAAATGTTAAGTTTTACAATTTGGTAGTTTTTTGATGCAATTAACCAGTAAAGACCCTGGATTAACGTACGTATTTTATCGATCAAATTGAGTTGCAATTTAAGAGGGAGAAAGCAATTTTTCTTTGATACTCACAATAAAAACTTACTACAAGTATAGACGATACGTGACTTAAAACATTTTGCTCACAAGTGAAAAAAGTAAAAAATTGGAAAAATTAATAGTTACAGGATGTAATACTAAATTAAGAGCCAAAGCTTTGAGTTTAATAATACAGATATATAATGGGACTAAGTTCCTTGATAATTCTTGTAATAATTTTGTTCTAAAGCATAATGAGGTAGATTTTTATTTCCAATATTAGGGTTTGAGATATTATTTGCATTAGAAGGATTAATCAAAAGATTATTAATATATCCCGAAATGGATTTGTTGTTGGATGAATAAGAGTTTCCATTCAATGAATTGTTATTAATATCTATATTTGATGCTTGAGTGTTTTGGTTAGGATAAAAAGATGGTGGCGGTAAGTTATTATATTGTTCATTTAATTGATAAAGATGTGGTGTACAATATTCATATCCTGTTTGATCAGGGGGATACATTGTTCTTAAATATGTTCCTGGTGGCATTGAGGAATTCATATGGGGTTGGTTAATAGAATAAGCCTAGGAGTTAAAAAAATATTAAAAATACCTGCATTGGATTAAAATGATTATTATTTTGATGTTGAATACCAACAGACGGAATAGTCTCTACACATGTTGTGGTAGAGATAAGTTTTCCTTGACGTTTTAATTTACTTCTGTGGTTTTGAAACCACACTTTAACTTGTTCGGCGGTAACCTTGATTTCAGTAGCAAGCGTTTTTCTTTCTTCAGTAGTTAAATAAGGTTTTGAACTGAAGGCTTCTTTCATGCGATTCAATTGAGCTCTACTAAAAACAGTTCTAGGTTTTCTTCTAGGTCTTTGACCAGAATCTTTATCTTCTAATGATTGAACAGATTTAGAAATCTGATTTGTCGGAGAATCCGCAAGAGAACTATGAGCGGTTTCAACGGTGAGAGACGAGAATTGATTTTTAATAGATTGATCTCCAAGAATCTGTTCCGAATAAGCGCTATCAGATATATCTTCAGAATTAGTTGGCATTATATAAGGAAAATAATAATAAGGTGGTCCGGAGAAAATAGGCGAAAAATATTTAAAACATTTATTAATCATAAATTTATTAATTAAAATAAAGCAAAGGAATTACAAAAAGTAATAAAATCACGCTTCAATTGAAATGTATTCCATTGAAATTATAAAATGAATGAAAACTTACTTATTCCACATGATAAGGCTGATTTTTGATATTTTGAAAATAATACATTTGAACAATCATTAACATTAATATTCGAGATATCGCCTAACACATATCTAACCCCATTAGTGTTCACTAATTGTAGATAAGGATTAGTTATGAAACCATTACTCAAACTCATTTAGTACTAATTGATGTGGTCGGTTAAACAATTAATTTTTTTATGTATTTACATACGACAACATAAATAATTTACCACGCTGGTTGTTTTTGCAACATAAAAACATTGTTAAAAAACAAAACCATAAAAAACACGATATAACAATGTGACCCTTATTTTTATAATATAAAGTAAAAGATTAAATAGGATCCAGGTGATTAAAAAATTACACAATATATGCCCGAATTATATCAATCAAACTTTTGATTAAATGGTTACGAAAAATAATTGTCACTAATTTGATTTCCAATTATCATTATTAATTGGTTAACGGTAATAATTGATCAGGTGTGGATTATCTCAAATCCTAATGTTTATCTATTAACATGCTTCTAAGATAAACATTGCTTATTGTGATTGGAAAACTACCAAATCCTTCGAATCTCAATTTTTTTAAGATACACACACATTTTTTATATAAATTAATAGAAAGATAGGTGTTCCTGAAGCAAAACAGATCAGGCATCTTTTAATAACAAATGAGAAGAAATTTTTTATATTTTACTCTGAGTAAAATATGTACAAAAGTCATAATATATTAGTTTATATAATCTTAAATATACTTAAAAATGACATATAAAACATGTATGCAAATAATGTCAGCATATGGCGCCAAGTTAACGTTGACTGTAATCTAAAAAAGATTAACCCTTATATTATCCTTTAAGTATGAGATAAAAATTATATAATAGGTATTTGGAATTATTTTATAATTAAAACAATTCATTTTGGTTGAAAACAAGCATAGTTATGGCATAATTGATGGCAAACAAAGTTTAAATTGATTCAATTAAAACCGACAAGAATCGATTTAAAGTAATATAAATTCGTTTGCTTTTTGTTCGTTATGATTGATTGGGCAATTATAATTAAAAATGGCACCGAATAAATATTTCTCGGCACATTCAGCACGTGAAATACTACTGGGAATGTTCATTATCTTAATCATGTTAATTTTTTGGTTACACACTATCAACCCTGATATATTTTCACTCTGCGTTATTCCCATTTTTTTATGTTTGCTCAGTATTTTTGTACAATTATAAGTCCCAAATCAAATATAAATTTTGGTAAATATTGTATAAACCTATTTACTCAAAGTTCATTCATTTTTTTTTAACATTTTTAATTTAAATAAAAAGAATCAAGTTATTTCAGATCTTTGCAGTAAGTAAATATAGGGCTTTTTTAAAACCTATATTTTGAAATAAAAAAATCAATTTTTACTTATTCTTTCAATACATTAGCCTTTGATGTGACATAGAAAATTTTTTAAAGGACTTCAAGAAATTTTTCGCCCAACTTAAATGATAAAATGGTTCTGCCATGGGTTTGGAATATTCATGTGTAAGATTACGATCTTAGAATTGTTGCATCTGAATTTTAATTAATATCAGCCTTACTATTGAGTTGATAACAGTATCATGCTGTGCCTTTAGTTATTCCGTCTGAGGGATTTAGTTATATCTTATTAATTATAAGGCCCCCAAAGTTCTCTTCTATATTTCCATTGTTTGCCAATGTAATAAGGATTAATTAAAGCAATATATTTAAGAACTGACCAATGCAATCGCGAAGACCTGCCTAGATGCAATAGGTTAAGGGTAATTCTATTTTATAGTTGTATTAAAAATCCTCTCAAATCCTTTTATTGCGTTGAGCAAACAATAGTTATGCATAATATACACCTCTCCATATTTTAACAAGCAGGCTCCAAACATTTCCAGTTCTTACTTTCTAACGTCAGTTTTTTTACAGTTATAATATAAAGATTAATAAAGCGGATCGGAAAGAAAGCAAAGAAGGCACGACCGCGTACGAATACTAAAAATTTATATTCCATCTCAAAGTCAAAACAAGTTTACCCTTAGCTTTTCTGTGTTCTAGGGTATCTCTACAGTATATTGACGTCTTGACCTTTGGCTCGCGGGCCCAAAGGAGCCCAAGCCTATTTATTTAGAGATTGGTAATGCTTTACACAATAAGTTAGTGACCATAAATAGATATGGCCTTTTTAAAATTTTGATCCAAATATCATTCATATGATTGTAATATTTTACTTATATTTTATAAAATAAAATAAAAATATATAGCCCAATAATAACATCACTGTACCCCTATTTTTTCATTCATATTATCATATTAAATTAAAAAAATTCAATATCAGATTATTTAAAAGGCTGCCCGGAATAAAGCCAAATTTTCTTAACAAAGACCTACTTTTAAAAGGATTATCTCTAAAACCACCCAATAATATCTTGACATAAATGGCAAAAAAAAATAATTTTTATATAAGATATATTTATTTAAATGTCTATTTATGAAGGCTACTTAAAAAAAAGCCGCTCTAAAAATAGCACAATAAATGCGTCAAGTCTCTAAATAATGCGCTTTAAAGAAGGATAAGTTGAGGTTAAAAAATTTATTAAACTGAAATAGTCTAATAACAAAGTGAACGTAATTTAAAAAAAAAGAAGATTCTAAATAAAATGTTAAAGGCGTTTTTTAAGGATGGGTATCCTTAATATTGTTTCTGTAGGTTCAAAATTATAAATTAAATAATTTTATTTCGTAGATTCTCAAAATTAATTGTATTACGAACAAATAATAAAATTTAAAACGCTAATATACATAATAATTAAAAAATTAACAAATGGGTAAAAATGAGGGAAGCTGATTGATACTTTTATGTTAAATAAATATAAATTTCAAAGCTTACTTTTTATATTATTACTTGCTATCAGGGATTCCATTTTGGAATTGGTGGGATATAAAATAACTGTACTCATTTTTAGAACCAATAATTATCTATTTTAAAGTGGATATTCTGTTTTTAGATCAGAGGGATCTAAAAGAAATTCTTTCGGTATTTGAATATAGCTCTATCAATAACATTTCCTAACTGATTTAATAAAAAATCATTAAATCACCATAATATCAAATATATTTTCTGTTAATGTAATCAAAAGCATAGACAAGATAAATATAGCTTAATCTATATATTAATGTAAATACATTCTTAATAGGCTAAAAGAAAAATTACTCTATTAGTCTGGACTCTTCGCTCTCTTCTGAAGATAAAAACATTGATATAAAAATAAATAGATTTTATGTTTTTTTTATTGACTTTACAAATTTATCTCAACAGTTTCCGTTGTATAATTTTTTATTAAACAGGACTATTTTTTGGCTGATATAAACCTTTGGCTAAACTACCAAGATTTTAACTGTGTAAGATGTAATTTAAAGTCCTTTTACTTGTGTAGATAATACAAAAACATTAAAATCGCATATAAAGGGTGACAAAAATACTAAAATTAACTTAATAGAAATTGCGAGAAATAAATTTATAATTGCCCTCTGAGAAATTTATTTGTGTGATAACTAAATTAGCTACAAATTAATTTATGATCATTTAAATAGGTTACTGCTTTATCATAGACATAAAAATGTCAATCAATATCTCCTTTGTTACAATTTGATATTATATTTAATTATATAACGGATTTATAATATCTTAAATAAATATTAAAAATTGTTTCAATTTATAAGTTTAGAATCAATTAATTTGACAGATTTACTCAAATATATGTCTCAAACGCTGTGCAATCATGATAATTACAGCCTGTCTTAATTTTTTATACCTTACCTCACATCCAGCCTCGTTTTTTTCAAGAGACAATGTTTCATTGAAATATTAGTATATAGTTATTGTATCTTCTGTTAGATTGTTGTATTTTTGCTTGATTTGAGTCATATTTAGATATTTATTTTGACGAGCTGAAGGATTGAATTAAAAAAAGCTGGATCAATTTATTCATATTTAAAACTGT
The DNA here is from genome assembly GCA_009887335.1 of Henneguya salminicola. Classification (NCBI taxonomy): domain Eukaryota; kingdom Metazoa; phylum Cnidaria; class Myxozoa; order Bivalvulida; family Myxobolidae; genus Henneguya; species Henneguya salminicola. Next base: position 9,030 of record SGJC01000075.1, on the reverse strand, counting down.
ACAAAATAAATTTTTTCTTAAATAAACTGACTAAAAAAGTAATCAGTGTTAGTACATTACAAGCGAAAGACTATTAAGAATATAGTGAGCTTAACGGCAATATTTATTATGCGAGCAAATCAAAGCACTTAATGTTAGATATTTTTTTTAATGAATTATACTGGGATGTAGTTTTTGAATGTCAAGCTGGACTAACCGGATAGACTGAACGTAAAATATATATCCTAAAAACACAGAGGGTTGAAAAAAAGAAAAGGTTGAGACTGCGAAACTGATACTCTGAAAATTATCATAAAACGTCTAAGTAGATAGGGTGAAAAATTAGTAACTATGCCTAATATCTAGTAAAAGCTTATAGCACATAATTCAGGCTTTAAAAATTTTCATAAAGCCTTCCAATCGACATATAATTAAATACTAATTATTTCGAATAATTACATTTATTTTATCTTATCGTCGTTTTTTTCTCAACGAGACTAGTAAAACCCCAATGGTCTCTCGTTTAAATTTAGCCCTCTATAGGGTATGAATTGCTACCAAGATTCTTAGTGCTCTTTTGTAATCTTACATAAAATACATCTTCCTCATCATTTATTTTAGGGGGTCTGTAGCACAGAGACATTAACTCGACGATGTAATCCTTATTCGAAATAAACTAATGCGAAAAAAGGAATATGAATCTGTTAACAATATCCTGGTATGATAAATAAAAGTGGTAAATATTTTTTTTTTTAATTAAAATTTTTATATTCATGATATTATATCAAAAAAATCATAGGGTGTAGAGCTTAAATAACAATTTTTACACTTGGCGTTATAAATAGTAGGACTAGACAAAATGTTCGAGTATTGGCTAACATTTTAATTCGGATGTTTTTTTCTTATGAATTGATATTCTATTTAAAAAGGATACTGCAGTCTTTTATATTACTGACGCAAAAATAATATTTAAGCTCTGCTTTGCAAAACTGTATTAATTCAAGTTTTTATCTATTTTTCGGAGGTCTGATTTCTTGTACTAATGATCCGGTAGCATTTGACTCTACGTCTATTAGCACCACGGGGCATTTTTTGGGTGAATAAACCAGGTATATAATGAGAAAATATTTTTTGCTCAATTTAAACATTCATACGAAATAAGGAATATTATATTTACTTATAATGCAGTCATTAAAAAAAATTTGCAAAAAATCACGACGGTAGGGCGTATCTATGGTTGTAACTGGGTTACATTATGAAATTCTTGATTGTGTATTGATAACTCTAACCCCTTATCCCGTTTGACAATCAGCCTTTTTCTTTATTTTATATCAAAGGATGTTGAAAATCCTCTCGAACCGATAGTGCGCGAAAAATTTCGCACGAATCATATAGTAAATGATCAATGAGTAGATGGGAAAGGCTCTGCTGATTTTTGTTTCTGTTTATCTGTCAGCCGGCCCGATAAATATTTCTCATATTATCGTTAGTCAGTTGGCATAAAAAGATTGAATAACACTGTTATAAGTGACGATTTTTTGGGTATGGGGATAGACTCCGATAGCTCCAATAATATCTATTTTGGCACCAGGCATTAAAAAATTGAGAAAACTAAAAATAATAAAATCAACAAGCGTCAAGGGTTACACTACCTCCATATCTGCCTTAATGAAACCTTTTGAATCAAAGTTAATTAAAACTGTGAGGAAATAAAACTATATTCTATCAAAGGCTTTAACCTTATGGAATATTGGGGAAATGAAATTGCTGAGATCAATGAGCTATCTAAAAAATAAACATAAGAATGAATACAGAAAAAATAATTGAATGATTAAATGTTTTCCCATAAATATCATACAAAGGAAAAATTTTAACACATAAATACACACTCAAGCAACAATATACAATTAATCTCCCCAACCTTAATCCCTTCCTTTCGTTATCAAAAAGTAAAAAGAGAAAGAAAGACTGTTTGTGAAGAACATAATTAAGAAGCCAGAACCAATTGAAGAGAAACTGTCACTATCTTAACTAAAATAATATATTTCCGACCAAATGAGATGATGAAAATATAAAACGATTTAAGTCAACTTTTAAAATACATCGATTGTACGCTTCCCCTAATTCGTTTTTTTAGAGATTTTGGCTTATCCAACAATGAAAAAAAATCGCATTTAATCCAACTTCTAACCTTTAAGTCATTGCCGATCTCCTAGGGTATTATAGATATAAGTAAAGGGTATTTGAAATCAAATAGGCTGGATATATTTATAACATTTTCAGGAATTCATTGGGGAAAGGTATCAACTGGATGGTAGGTTATCTCGATGATTTAATAACAATTGTAAGGAATACTAAAAAAAGCAGGGCCTAAATAGTGCAGGTCTTAATAGGATTTGGCGAAGATGGAATCACATAAAAATAGACGATACGTAAAGTCGAAAACTTTGACCTATAATTGACTATATGGCATAAGGATTCCCATGAAAAATATTACCACCCACAGATATATCCCTACGCAAACAAAAAGGAGTTGAAATTATTTATGCGTAAAATTTTTTTATTTACACCTTTTCATTTCAAATTTATAAAAATTAAAAAGAAAAAAATGGAAATGCCACAAGAAACGATCTACATGATTTTGAATGAATATACCTATCTTACTTTTACGTTATTCCTAAAGAAAAGATGTCGGGCCAAAGATAGGGTATGGGATGACCATACTACCGCTAATATGTAAATAGTAGTTCTTATCTGTCAGTTTTCTTACTACAACTGCGAAATATATCAGATTTTCTCTACGAGGCCAATATGGCTCGTTTGGCACATCCGTTGATGAGGAAAGTATTTTCTAAACCTGTTAGTTATAATGTGTCAACTAGTTAGAATTTTTGATAAACGATATCTAAATATGATAATAAAAAATATAAAGAATGGTCAAACTTATGTCCAAATCAATTGGAATCGCCGTGCTTTTCCACAAACTAATGTCTTATTTTTGGTACGGCGTCTTAAAGAGGAAGATATTTGTAGGAGGTATAGAGGATGAATGTCTTAGGATACCGTGCTGTTCGTTTTAGCGGTGTTTATCTAATATTTGGCCTGGACCAAATAAGGGACTGCGAAGATTATCTAAAGAGATGTGTAAGGTTTTAGAATCACAGACTGAGGAAAAATAACATTATGCTTTTTAAATTCAAAATCCTACAAAATGAGGGTTTCTTTATTTAAATTCCAATTAGGTCGTTGATTCAAACAAAATATTTCTTTTACAAAATTTATCAGTATTGTAGGCATATGAAAACACATTAAATTCGCACACTAGGTGCATTTTCAACGGGAATATAACTTTTTTGTTGCAATGCCTGTTCTGTGTCTTTAAGTAAAATCAGACTAATTTAAAATTTTTGCAATTCAAATTGATACAAATTAATTATTGGTATTTTTTTATGTTTTAAGTTGAATTTGCGTTTAATTCATAGATTTTTATTTGCACTCGTTTGCGGGTATGTACTTTTTGTGATTAAAAAGTTCAAAAAAAATATTTACGTGTCAAATTTTTTTACATAATGGGAAAAAGCAATTTCGACATTAATTTTTGAATTTAATTGGTAAATTAACTTAATGAACGAAAAAAATAAAGTGGCGTACCTCAATTAATTTCCATTAATTGATAATTGAAATAACTAGGGCCCAGAAAAAATCGGAACCCGTTTTTGTAAAAGCCAAATTTTTGGCCCGTTTTTTTCTTAACTCGTGATTTTATTTTCTATCCGAGACCTTGTAAATATAAACTTTTCTCATTTAGATCCAAAAACCAAGATTAATTTTAAAATGTTGTTATAAAAAGAATAAATTGCAGGAAACAAAGTTATTAAGTTGTTCATTGAAAATAATTCAGACGTAGAAATAATATCGAATATATTAATGTGTGCAGCATGTAGAACAGACTTGAAATATAACTCTAAAGAGGATATAAATTCACTTAAAAGACATATTTTAACAAAGAGACACTTATAAATAAATGAAGCTTTGTAAGTAGTTTGTAATTCGTTTTGAAATGAAAAATAACACGCGTGTGCAAAGATTTAAATACGATTTCGTGATAACTTTTGCGGCAGCTAAAATTCCAATATCAAAGCTCGACAATTCCGTTTTCAGAAACTGCTTGGGATGAAATTTAAATTTAAGGATAAATCATACTTACTAAAAATTGTACTTCAACAATTATTCTACAAAGAAAAAGTAGCAACACATCAAACTATTGTAAATGAGACAATATATTTAATGTTTGATGAAACAAAAGATGAAAAAGAGCGTTAAATGCTAAATGTTTTAGTTTAAAAATGTAGAAAATTTAATATAACAGAAACATATTTAGTCAAGTGCATCAATCTTGAAAAAACCATTTCGATGAATATAAATCGACAAATAATCAATTTGATATCCAAAATATACAAAGGACGAATCAAATACAGCATATTAAAGTTTCTCGTGTCAAATGCCTCTCCACACGCTAAAAAAACAAGGGAAATATTAAAATCGGGTTATTTCCTACAAATGAAGTGTGTTACATGCTTACCAGGCTTTACATACAATTTGGGTCACCGTGATTTTCAATTTAGGCCCCTGAAATTTTCAAGATCGGTGATTTTGTACTTGCGCGAATCTAAATTAATATATTCAACTCTTAATCATTCTTATAAATCAATTTATCAAGATATAATGGATTTAATCATTAGTTTGGTTTCCAAAAAATGAAAAAGTAAGCAAGAAATTTCCATTCTCACTTATAATGGGCATCGAAATACAATTCAAGGAATTGTAAAAGGTACACTACCACACATTTAACGACACCTGGAATGCGAGGAGGAGCCCGTCTTGCAGTTAAGCACAGCCGATTGAAATTAATCATTTAATGAAGGATAATCGAATTAAAACACTTCAAGAAATGAAAGACGGATTAGAAATCGATGTAGGCCGAACAATATCTGGGGTGGCTAAAGAGTTTACGGTTGTCTTAAAAAATGCCGCGCCATGTTTATTAAAGACGGAATGGCCCAGGTTTTAAAGATAAAAGGGTTGAGTATATACAATGGTCCATGTTAAATATCGCTATTTTTATTGATGAATCTCAATTCAATTTACACATGCTTCGAAGTCACAAATGAGCAAGACGGGGAGTTGCCAAATCTAATCCTACGCCCTCGCAGTAGAAACGTCACGATGATTTTAGTGATAAATAGAGCGAACATAATTCACGGTGAAGCGTCATTTTTCCTGTGGATGGAATTATATTTCAGAAATTTCAATCTGAAGTTGTTAGAGTTTTGGGGTGAAACGAAGACTTAGTGCTTGTTATAGATTATGTCAAATCTCATAACTGCGCCAAATATCTCTTTAAAATATATTCCACCATATTCTCCTTTTCTCAATCTTTGCGAGGAGGTATTTTCGTTTCTAAAATCTCATGTGAGAAGAAACACCTCCCATTGGTAAAGATGATCTCATTAATCGTATGACAGAATCTTGCCTAAGGATGCTGACAATAAATCCATCAAATTATTCTTCCCACTGCTGAAGTTTTTTTGAAGCCTATTTACAAAAGAAGGATATTAGACGAGACTATAATTTTTATTTTATGTATAAGATTTTTCCATTTAATTATTTTTGAATTTATTACAAATGCAACAATAGAAAAGTAAATTAAAAAAGATACACTTGTACAAAAGAATAGATTTTCAAAATAACGGGGACCCAAATTGAACGTCAAACCCGTTATGTCATTCCCAACATAGAATATGCGGAAATATAAGAACAAAGTGGGAATATTTGAATAGTATTTTTTCGGAATTAAAAAGATTGCTGATCAAAAACAAAACACAGTAAATTATAAAAAGAAACAAATTTTGTGAAAATACCAAAAATTCCAGTTATTACATGATGGGAGCATGGGGGACATTTTCTTACTCTATTACAATAAGTATGCGGTGACGAAAGATTTTATTTTGGATATGAAAGAATTAGGCATACTTAGAAAGTTCATTTTTGAAATTTTCATGCCTAAAAATTTTATAAGGGAGTTACAATATATAAAGCAGTTCGAACATATTATTATAAAACTTCAAATATTAGAATTGAGAACTTTGAACACAGAAAAACAGATCGCATGCTTTAATAAGGATCTCATTTCAATTGTTTTCGAGAAATTAAAATTTATGCCTCTGAAAGGATGAACGAAAATACAGATAATAATTTTCTTTTGTCTCATAATTTAATTATTCGTCAACTGCCGAAAAAATATTTAATGGCTACCTCTAATAACATAAGACTAAATGAAGTAGGTCTATGCTTAAAAATATTTTGGATGACAGAAGAAAAAGTTTAACAGTAAAGAATTTAAAAGGCTGTTATTTTTACACTTAAAAAAGAAATAAAGAAAAAATGAATATTTATTCACTTTTTTAAACATTTTATAACATTTTTTTGTTATTTGTTAATTTTTTACAGTAATGATTGGAGTAATTGAAAGAATGGTATCAATAAAATATGCCAAACTTTCCCGCCTAAACCGTAATAAAAACAAAAAGAATTCAAATTTAGTTATAATTTATAATTATAACTGCAATATATTATTCATAATATTTAAGAAAATTTTACAAGGATTTAAAATATGAAATTATGCCATGCCGGCTATTATTATCAATTCGATAAACGCCATAATTAAACCGATTATTATATTTGCATTGCAAAAAGATCAACAGACTGTAACGCCAAATAAAAAAACAAAAACAAATTTTGTTCTTCGGGCGTTTTTTGGGAAAAATTTCCATATTCTGAAATAATCCTACTTTTCATACCTTCAAATTCCACGAAAAGATAAAATTAATTATCAAAACCCATCCATATTAATTTAATAATTATGTTTTATGCAGCCGGTTTTTGGCCGGGCTCTAGCAATAACTTATGTTAGAACGATTTTTTACAAGGGATGGTTATAAAAACCATGATAGATCAAGTTTACTATTTTATCGAATGGCATCAATGAATTAAAAATTGTATTTACATAATTTTTTTGCATTATTAAGCTTTTGCTTTTTAATAAACATAAAAAATATAGTATTTTTTCAGGACCGAATCTCTTCTCTTTTAAAATTAAACATTTTTTTCCAAGAACATGACCTACCTCCTCACAAATATTTATAATTTATATTTAAAAAAATTAGGTTTAAATTTTCCCTTAAAAGAATATTAAATATAAATACAGTTTAGTAAATTTCAAAAATGATAACTGGGAGACATGGAGGCTTTTAGCCTCATGGAGTTAGCCTACACAGAGATTATATCAAAACTGGCTTCGGCTCTCGTAAGAAACAACAACTAAAAATATATATTAAGTGCATCCTAATATAAACTTTTGAGTTATTCCCAAAGTTTGATTCGATTAACATTTGCTAAACATCGATAATAATTAAAGAAACGATGTTACCCCCCGCGCATGCATACCGTCTTAAATCAAGATCACAGTTTTTCTTTTTTACAGTTAATATTTTGTTTGACGATAAAAAAGCAGAGAAAAAAACCCAGGAAATCCGAAAAAAGCATCCCGAAAGCAGGTGTTAAGGTTAAGTCACAATGAGCTATCGGATACATCGTTTTAGGATTCCCCCTTAAAAACAGAAAAAAATTCAAATATTTTTTAAAGACTGAGGATATAGAAAACTAATAATTTCCAATAATTTTAAAAGGGTTATAAATGAAAGAGTTCGAAATAGTATTTCCCCAATACTCTTATTTGGAGATTTGTAGTTGTTTTGGAATCACGTCGAGAGTCAACAATAAAAAATTTTTATTACGAAAGCTGTCGTAGCGAAAAGATACAAAAGAAAATGAAGAATTAGGACATTTGCCAAAAATCAAAAACTTGTCGAATTATACTAAGCCTGAAAGAATGCCGATAATCTCAAGTGCCTATTTAAAAAAATATGTTTGATCTTCTAGGGTTATTGCTTGAAACTATACTGCCAAAAAATACAGATTTGTCCTCCCTCATCCTTTTTACTAAATCACCAAAGGCATATGGAATACCAAAAAAGACGGCTGAAATCGTTGTTTCCAAACTGCACACTGAAATAATTTATCGATTTGTAGGATTTAAATTTATTCACAATCTGGTCAGGGTCGTGAATTTCAACCAAATTTTTAACCGAAGTCTGAAATTTTTTCAATATAAATCAAGTGTTTTCCGATCCTTATTATTCGTAGACAGATGGAACATAAGGTAGATTCAATAAAACAATGTGTGTCGCCCTTGAAAAATTTTTCAATGATAACAAAAATCACCTGGGATTCTTATTTGTCACATATTTTATTTGCAAATAAAGTAAGAAAACCTTCAAGCATACAAATTTCTGCATACAAGTTATATATTGGAAGAAACCTTTTCTGCCAGCCAAATACTCCCCTTTTTCTTCTAAAAATATTGTGTGGTATTCTTATATATTGTTGGATAAAGAAACTCTGTAGAAACAATCAATATAGGTATTGGATAATATAAAATATACTGCTCGAAAAAATAAATGATATCATGACAAAAAATGTAGAAATGATCTATTAGAGGTTGAAAATAAGGTTTTGAGAATTAATTTAAAAAAAAAGAGGAGATAAACATTCTAAAACGTACGTTAGGCTATATGCCATTGTTGAAGCCAATAATAATAACATGTACAAGCTAAGAAGATGAAAGATACTCAACTAAAAATGTCCGCTTCTTGTGATCAATTAAAATTATGTTTCTATCCTAAAGAGAACCAATCTGAACATATGGGTGACAATTTAAGATCCACTGTGTTTATGATTGGTAGATTATAAAATAAAAGCGAGGGATCAATTCATAAAAATATTTCCATGCAAAAAGATTTAAAGCGTAAATCATGGCTTTATTTAATCCCATCCATATGTTTATATTTTCTCGTTTTTCTCACGAATCTACATCCTATGCCCCCTTAAAAACATTCAATTATTTGGCATTAGTTCAAATTCTAATTATTT
>SGJC01000074.1:0-29378 GCA_009887335.1 Henneguya salminicola | reverse complement strand
ATATAATATCCAATGGAAAAATCTGACCCATTTAAAAGCCATCTAAACTTTAATAAAATCACCTGAAACAAAATATTTAAAACAGCTACAGAATAAATGAATTTGTTGGTTAATAATTTTTTTGACAATTGATGAAAATATTTTTATTACTTGTGTATGACAACTTACAAGCGGTAGGGTAGGGCTATTCTTCATAGATATAAAGTCTCTTGTTCAAATTCAACCCTCCCTCTCCTGTTATAAACTATTAGGATAGTTTTAGTCTCTGAGTGTAAATTTTTTATATTTAAATCTGGAAATAAAAAAAATCGGAACAGCAAAGTTATTGCAAAGGACTTTTTGAAATTTAAATATTCCAACAATTTTAATATTTTTATAAGTATAAGTAACAATCAATACATTCTATGTTTACTTAAGCTTAAAAATATACTTATTTTAATTGGATTATTTAACCAGAAAAAATGGTAATTAAATCCTTATATTTTTTTATATCAATAAAAACTCAAATTATCAATAGTTCCCTCATATAAAAAAAATATTATTTTAATTATTATTTGATTTTTTATCTATCTCATCACAATTTTGTTTCATATCTTAACTATTTTTGGAAAATAATAAATTTTTAATGTGAAATTACACGATTTTTTTCAAAGAAGATGTTACCTTTAACTAATTTCTACTCAATGATAGTTTTAATTGTGAATTAAAGTTAAAATTTGTTTTCTTCTTCATGATTCATTTGATTTGCGAGCCTATGTTCTAGCGGTACAGTACAAAAAAAAATAGGGGTGGGGTGGGATCTCCTTTAATAAATCTGATATTTTGGACTTAGGTTAAAGTCAATTAATCGAGTTTTCAGTTTGCTTAGAAAGAAAAAAAAATAAGGTTTGTCGCATCTACTCTTTGATAACAAAATTTATTCATTCTATTACTAGTATTTTCATAGGAATAGTTCGGATATTCTTTCCCAGATTCGCCAAGGATGGCCACATGTATGTAAAACTTGCGATATCAGCTGTTTTCAAGGACTCTGGCCCACTAAATCTTTCATAGCCTTTTTATTTGGAGTTAAAGTATTACAGGAGCCTTATTTGTTCGGGGTCAAAACGATTTTTATTGTCGTAAATAACTCGTGGTTTAAAGTAGAATTAATTTAATTTTTATATTTTTATGTAAAGGGTACTTAAGTTAAATAAGATTGAAGATAAATGTGTAGGCTATAAGCATAATGTTTCGACAACACATATACGTTTTTGAAATTTTCCTTGGTACACATACATTTCTAAACATTGTGTGACATACCTTAAAACAATATTCTGCCGTTAAAATCGAACGGGAATTCTTAACACGTGAAAAGCGAGAGCCAACAATTCAGATATCTGGAAGGAAGCATGTATCTGGTTTATAGCAGTTAAAATTTGGAGTGACTGCACAAAATACGAGTTTTTATTAATAACAGTGTGGTACATTTTTAAAATGATATGGAAAAATATTTTAAAAATTAGAAATTAAGATATCGTATTTATAATTATCAACTCCAAACAAGATATTATTGAATTTGCATCGAGTGCCAAGGTTTTCATGCCCCTACTGCTCTAGAAAGAATAGGTTGACTGAAATGTTTAGTAGACGAGACCCTATACTATAACTGAGGTTATAAAGGGAGGCATACATCTGATAGTCTAGTTAATAAATGAAGAAACATAGAAGTACTTGTTGAAAGAGCCAAATAATATTTATTCCACCTTTCAAGAAAAAATATTGGTTACAAACAGGAGTAAAATGGTTGACTTTTGTTATTTTAATAATTAATAATATGGGAATTTTTCATTGCCATCTCAATATGAAACACTTAATATGAGTAATAAATATCTTTTTTAAGGTATTATAATTAGTAGAAAAGTATAAATGTTATTAAAAGGATCATTTTCTATGTAATGCGCTTCTTAATAAACTTTATTTACTTTTATTTATAATTTTTCATAATTATCGTTTTGTGTATTTAAATTTAGTTTGCTTTTTTTATTATATATGCTTGAATTAATCTTTTCTTATTTGACTTGAAAATTATAGAATATAATGCTTATTTTAATATAGACAATAGAAAATATCGCTCTGTGTCAATAATTAAATTAGTAGTTCCGACAATTTATTTGTAGAATATAAAAGAAAAATTGTAATAAACAGTGACGATATGTCATACCCATAATTAATGAGCTTTAAGAAATCTAAATATATTCTTCAATATTTAGAATAATTCTGTCAAATCCAAATCTACTCAATTATCATTTTGTAAGCGTTAGTTTAATTAATTTTTATGGAATCCAGAGATAGGTTTTTTATTTTATAATTTTACGTTTTAGTTATTTTTTTAAAATAGTTCTAATCAAAAAGAAAATAATTTTAAAACAAAATTTTGGTTCAAAGGAAAAAGCTATAATAATGTAAATTTTAAATGGATGTTTATTTTAGATGAATGAAATTAATGATATGACTGCGAATGATCCATCAAAAATTAGGGGCTATAATTCAAAGTTTTAAATAATTCTAATTTAAAGAGAATTTCAACAAACGTCAAATCAGTTTAAGGATAATTTTAAACTCAAAAATGAATTAAAGTTTTTTGGTGGATCTAATTATCCTAAAAAAACGAAGTAACTCAATATAATCAGCTTAGAAAATGTAGGAAAATATCTAATGGTAATACGACTTTAGACGAGGTCTTTAATTATTATGAATTTTTAGATGCCTTCCCCATATGATAAAAAAAAGTAAGGATATATCTAATGATATAGTCTTGAACAGGGAATAAATTATTCAAATTTTACTCGAGGATCTAAGAAAAAAAATTTTGTAACTATTTAAATCTATGAAATTAGTATCGGCAGAGAAAAGTAAATAAATTCAGAACTTTTAATGAATTCGCCGGTAATCCTCAAAATCCTGTATAACTACTTTGTATTTATAATAGCCCAATCCTCAATATAATGATCGATTTGATTTAAAAATGTATTAATTTTCGCTATAATTAGATTTAATAAACCTAAGGAAAATTATATTGAAACAGATAGTAGTGGCGTAATATTAATGAGGTCATTTTTAGGAAGATTTTACCGAAAATGATCTACAGCGTTATTTACAGTTTGAAAAAATCAACTAAACGATAGACTTAAAGAAAAAATGGAATTAAGCCTCAGAAAGAAATCATTTGTATTTTTTTATCTTAATTTGAAGCGTGGAAATAGACGTGACAAATATCAAGATGTGCGCAATATTTTTTTAATTCAGGATGTTGAAAATTACACCAATCTTAAAAATATTGAAGATGTAAACGTAATCGATGGTTGTTATATTTTAGGAAAGCGACAATAGGTTTTGATTTAATATAATACAACGGCGAATATAGAAATAAAAATGAACCAGATTTTAAAAATGTATATAATTTTTTCACTAATATAAGGCACAAGACAAACAATTATCAAATGACGATTCAATGTATAATGAGTTCAAATTTTATTTTCCACTAATAGGGACTATTTAATCAATGATAAGGAATCGAAGAGCGTAGAAAATATTGTAGCATTAATTATATAACAAGAAGGAGTCATTTGGTTATATACTGATAGTAAATGATCAAGAAAATTATCTTGAAAAAATAGGTAAAATTAATATCAAAAAATTTTAGACATTACGAAATTGCCTATAAAATTGAAAGAAGAGTAAATATAATATAACTTAAAATAGATTTTTATATTTTGTAAAAAATCAAAAAAATACAAAGTAGTCTATTTTTACTTTAAAACAGGCAAAAAAAATCATCATGCCAAGAAATAAAAGATGTAAAAATTAATATTTAAATTTAAGGGTAACATTGTTATCAACGAAGCACAACAGTTTTTTTCTTCCTTTGAATTATAGATTGCAAAATTCATATGTATGTCAAAAAAAAGAAGAAAATAAAATTGTTTCAGATATTGGGATTGGCAGCAATAAGTACTTATATGAATTTTAATATAAATTTTAATTTTTTTTTTACATTAAGATTTGACCATTTTGAAATGCAAAAACAACGTCCTTTAACTCAAATGGTTCAAACTTCAATCTTTTATTTAGGATATTTGCCCAAATATATATCCACATATCAAATCCATGTAATTTTAAATTATTACCAAAAACAGAATAAGAATTGTTTCTTCAGTTAACGATTGCACAAATATTAGATTCTTCAATCGAGTATATAATATATAATTAATAAAAAAGACATTTAAAAAAGTTGGGAAAAAACGAAATTCTTTGATGAAGTTATTTTGAAAATGAATATATTTTAGAAATTTTTCTCTCTGGAAAAAACAGCGGTCTCGAGAAGATTCCCATGAATTTGAAGCAAATATTTTATTGTTTATTTAAGGGTGTGGTCAGAAACATGAATCTTTTATTGAAAAAGTAGTTATAAACCCTTAAATTTAATTAGCATAATCACCAAAAATTCATTAAATAACGCGATTTCGCCGAATAAAATCAATATTTACTCAGCCAAACATGACTTGAATAGACATTTATTAATAAGCAAGAATCAAAAGTTATAAAAATGATACAATATTTAGAAAGGATAAAGATAATAAAATTTATTTTGAAAATTTATCACAAGAAAAAAATAAGGAATATAGAAATATACGGGGCAATCCTATAAGGTTTAAATTGATGGCTTTTATTTTTATTAAATTTATATTTTTACTTTCTTAGAGAATTCGAGAATTCAGATAGTAATTAACAATATTTTTTTATTTTAGCGGAAAATGACGATTATCAAGATAAAACTACCAGTGGTAAAGAAAAAAATCAAGAGTATAAGAATTAATATGTATTTTAGATCTGATATACCCCTAAATACTACGTTAGACAAAAATCAATTTTCTACTCGAACGGTTTTCACCAAAATTTGATAAAATTTAGTTTCTTGATTTATCCAATGCTGATGAAGAAAAATTACAAAAGTAGGAAAAAAATATATTTTAAATAGTTTAAAAAACGTCGAAATATTTAATAGAACAAGAAAAGATAAGGGAAAGTTATCTGCTATGATGAATTCTCAATGGAAAATTTATTTATACAGAACATTAGGAGTTCCCTTAAAACGAATTGATTATCAATAAGAAAAATGTTAATAATATATCATTCATTTTATTTCTTTTCTGTTGTTATCAACTTCATCTGTATTGGGAGGGCTATAATTAAAATAAATTAAAAATATTTTCATCAATGTTCGATTTCTTAACTAATTCAACGATCTTACAACTAATATTTAATTATATGATTTATCGAAAATTGATCCTTGCATAATCTTCTTAATAATACTTCGTTATTTTAAGGGTTATATGCATTTTTAATTTTGATAAATGACATCATTAATTTCATATCTGAAAAAAATCCCCAGGTCTACAACCAGATATCCGTTTATATCTTAAAAAGAGAATGCACTGCTCTGATTTTATGCATAACTTAACAATTTTAGGTTTAAATTGTTGAATACTCATATTTTTTAAAATTGACGATATCTCATAATGTTCGGTCGGATATTAGTTTGAAACAAATTTTGTTTGAATTACGGTATTTCCGAAAAACAGTAAAGCAAGCCTACTTCACTTTTTTTTAAATTTACTAGAATTCGAATTTTTATTTAATAAAGAATAAAATATTATTATTTACGCTATTATGTATCTTTAAATTTTTAAAAAAATAGTCTTTTGTAGTACAAATAAACATTTCATCTGTATCCTCTATTAGCCCATGTCTTTTTAAGCATATTTATCCTTTCTCTATTATTTTTACAAATGTGGCCTCTTTAAGGTCTACTGACTATCAAATGTTCCCAAAAAGAAATATACAAGATAAATGCGGGGATGACGAAAAGGCAAATATAATGCCCTTTTTCTTTCCTCAACAAATGAATGTGAGAAATTTTTTAATACCTTACTCAATGATTATACTTCTTTTTTCATAACAAATAAATCCGGATTATTTTTATAAATTAAAAAAGATATACTGCAGTGTAATTACTAAATATTTAACGAGAAAAATTTAGGTCAAAAGAGCCTCGCTGATGTTTTGGTACTATATATATGGTTTAATAACCCAAAAATAAATCTTTCAGATATCTACAAGGCGTGAAAGATTAAATTTTATTCAAGCCTTAAATATAACATTTTCAGACATTCCCTATTATTTTCTTGTTTAGATAAAATATCCACAGTAAATTAAAGCTTATAAATTCTACTTTTTTGCAGTAATTTATTAACAATATGTTTTGTTTAAGAATTAAGCGCAGTTGTTCATATATATCCAATCATGAATTCCAGAAGAAGACATTTATATCTTAACAGGCTTTTCTACTTTATTTTGGCAAATATACGTGCAAAAATTATTAAATCAGTTATTTCCAACCATAATATTAATTATTGCAGCTCGACTGATTCTTTCGTTGTTTTCAACTTTATTGTGTAAAATAACTAATAGAATGTAATTATATGCATACTTTTTGAGAGCCATTTTGAATATCTGGTTATATATGTTCGATTTAAAACAAAATTTAATTCTACTTGCCCCCATACACAAGGAGAATATTCGATTAATTCATATTTTTACATGAGAAATTATTATTTTATACGAGCATCATTTATTAACAAATCATAACTTTTTATGCGTGCTAATAATAATTTAAATTATAATATTGACTTGAAAATTGAATGCAAACTTATGTTCGTTTTCGAACACACTGTATTCGTGCACAAATTGAGTATTTTCATATAAAAAACACAATTTAATTTTTATGAAAATTTGTGCATCGAAAATTATATTTTTTATTTATAAAAATGTATATTTCAACAAAAGCTTTAATTTTAACTTCGTTCGGTTCTTTTTTTGTTACACTATTACAAAAAATAAAGTTACTTTTACTAAGTCAAATTAAAGTTACGCTAACAGTTTGGTAATAAATATTTTTTTATTAATTTTTTAAAATAATTTTTAAGAAATGCATGTTATACGAATTATTATATCGTGTTTGGCTCCTTTTATTTCTTTTTTCATTATTTATTAATTATTTCTCGAAAATAATTCGATTTCTTACGAATTGTTTTCATTGACTTTTAAATTTATTTCCTATTTACCCTCATAAACTTTTCCTTCAAATCCCCACAATAAAATTTTCATCAGTAGAGGTCAAAAGATCTGGATAAAAAATCAAAATTGCAAAAGTGTAAAAATAAAAAAACAAGAAAAATTCTTAAAAATTTCTGTTATTTTTTCGGCGTATTCGTGGCACATCCCCATCTTGTTGACACCACAAATCCATCGACTCTTGTTCTTAAACTTTTTGTTAAAACCAAGAGCCAAATCCTTTCTCGATAGTTCTGAGCATTGATACAAATTAATTCTTGCCTTTTGTTAAAAAAATAGGCTTATTGGTATTTGTCACATAAACGACGTACCAAAATAGAGCTTTTACAAAATTTAATGAAATTTTATAATGAACTAAAATTATCTTTACCTCAGAAACACCTATTTCGTTTGCTTTAAGGGCAAATAGGATACAATAAGCCACCTCCATTATAATCCGATGTAATTATTCTCGTCAATAACATCTACAAGTTAGATGAAATTACTGCAATAAAATCATGGACTAAGATCGCTTAAAATGTGTCTTGGAGCATTTACAGTATTCAGGAAAAAAACATTTCAATCTATCGTTAATATTTGATGTAAGCTTTTGTTAAGCCGATTTAATGCGCGTGAAGTGTTTAAGATCATGTCTTATTAAATTTGTTTATCCGAGAGGTGTTCAAACTCTACTCCTAGGATGTACTCTTGGACACCAAGAAAATATTTTCAGCCCGCAAGTTGCTGCGAACGTTTGATCTCAAGGATACATTAAAATAGTTTTTGGGTGTTTTGTGGTGAATGAGCTATTCCTTTTGTAAATATGGTCTAAATGTAATAAAAGTATTGAACGATCGTGCTTTACAATTTTTATTACAAGTAAAATATTTTAAGTACTTTATTTTTTTTCGTAACAATTTTCTTCTCAAATCTCAAATCACCATTCAACGTCCTCTTATGAAGCACAGGCTGTGAAAGTATTTTCAAACTAATTTAATTTGAGTGGCAATAATCTATTTCGTATTTTCAAGGGAGAAGTAAATAATGTCAGCTAGTTCTCATTGAGCATATTTTTTTATTATAACTTAATGGTTCGACTCTATATAATTCTTTAACTCAAACTAACAAAAGCACACAAGAATATATCAAAATAAAATATTAACGTGACTTTTTCTCTACCCTGTATTTATTTTTTTATCAACAACATAATATATATAAATTTGAAATTTTTGAAACATGATTAACTCGTATCTACAATGAATGGAATTAATTTGCAAAAATATATTAATATCTTCAATTTTGATTACCACAAATCTA
Organism: Henneguya salminicola; assembly: GCA_009887335.1. Taxonomy (NCBI): domain Eukaryota; kingdom Metazoa; phylum Cnidaria; class Myxozoa; order Bivalvulida; family Myxobolidae; genus Henneguya; species Henneguya salminicola. The sequence goes on along the minus strand of SGJC01000074.1, from coordinate 20,906 downwards.
ATAAATATAAAGTGCCAATTAATATATATTCATTGCAGGAAAAACCTTCCACACCTATTCAAGTTAGGGTTTTATTCAGTATAGAAAAAAACTATAATTGACATGCTGCATTTAACTGTTATTTCTGTGTAAAATAATAAAAATTATTTTTGACTGGGATTGAATTTTTAATTTTGTGAAAATATGGATTTGAAATTCTGTTCCACATTTATTTTACGTTAAATGAACTTTTTTTTAATTAAAATAATGATTGAAAATTAATATTAAAAAAAGAATTATATATTCTAATGCTAATCTACTGATTTGTTATTATTTTGACATGGATCCATATAAATGCGGTCACCTTTCAAATATCTTTTTTCTATAGAATTTCATAAAGTATTTTTGGTATAATGCAAGTAAGTATCGCCTTCTGTTTGCAAAAAAAAAATATTAGTTCTGCACTAGTACTTTATTGTAATTAAAACATGCGCCATGCTGAAAATAAGCTATTGATATAGATACAGCAAGCCAGGGTTTAAAATAGTTCTAGAAATTTTAGGAATTATGTCCTTTTTTGTCGACTTCATTCAAGCAGATATTAATTCTACAAAAACTTATTTATTTAAGTACACGCTTATAAGACAAGAGTAGGCATTTGTTTGGTAAAGCTTCCTTGAATATTAGCTGTTTTTGAAATTGCAATTTTAAAGGAAAATTTAAATTTTTACGTAAATATAAATGATAGTGCAATTTTTTATATTTTTAACTTTTAAAAATTGAATTATTGATACTAAAATATTTAACTTTGAATAGTTTTTTATTTTAAAAATCCGCAATGCATAAGCTTTGAGTATTTTATTCTCAATTTAATCTAATACGTTTTGCCAACGCTCTAGTACAGAAAATACCCATGGGTATGAATGTTGGAGCCCTTGTGTCCAAAAATTGGAACGGCCAAATATTTTTTCTGCTAAATCATTTAAGTGTGTCCAACAATTAATAAAGAAAACGAATTATGTTGGTGTAACAATATAGATACTATTATGCTCATTGTAACTTTCAATAATTTTTACAGCTCAAATTGTAATTATCGGTTTGAATTTTTTATAAAAAAAATAATTATATCCTATTTTCTAAAATATTCAAAAAAAATTGGGTTAATTCATAAAATAAAGATAAACAAAATTGACGAAATTCAGGTTAAGAAGTATATTATGTGCAATTTCTTTTACTTCGAATTTAGTTTACAGCCTGATTTATTTTGACTAAGATCATTTTATGGTGTTAGTAAATTTTTTACATATAGTTAGCTCAGCCTGTGCATCGGCTTAGCCCATATTCTTCTCTTTTTAGAATTTATAATTGTATAATAAATTCATTAATTTTTTCGTTGAGATACAATAAATACTTTACCAAGTTTTGTCGTTGAGGGAAGGATAAATTGTGTTGTATTTAATCTGCATGCGGCTACCTACTGGCTAAATATGGAAGATTTTATGCTTTTTAATGAACTTATATTTCGTTATGCTTTACGAACAATAATTATTCTGCAATCTTAGTTAAGCAGCTTTTTAACATTCATTATCTCTTAGAAGTCTATCAGTGAGGTTAATCCTCGTTCAGATGGTCACAGTTCTTGAAAGTGTCAAATCAACGTTTCTCTGTTCGAATAAAAAAGAAAATTTGCCCAATATAGGTAATATGTTTCTTAAACGCCCTTCCATTTTTTTTCTGCTCTGAAATTGATAAATTCAATTCGAATCAAAGATGTGCATTTTATGAAGTATTATATTGCCTTTTAAAAGATATTTATAATCTTTTCTATTTTTTTTGTCTCAGAATGCATGTATAAGACCTTAATGATATCTTTCGGGTAGGGTTTCACGACTCACTGCCAACATCCATATCAAGTACACCTCCCTTCTAATATCCGCGGTAGTATGGGACTCGACTCAAGTAAAAGGGTATTAAATTGTGTTCGGTGATTAAACATATTTTTAAAAAATTCACAAACTTGCTTAAATTCGGGACATGACTATGATTTTTCATACATATCTTAATGGGTTTCTATTTTTTTATTGAATTGTAGTGTTTTAGGAAAAATTGAGTTACCTATTATTGAAAACGAAAAAAAAAATATTGATATTTCTTGCTTAATATAACTAATTTTTTTTTAATAAGCCAGTATTTTACACTTATTCCTTGATGCTTTTCATAAACTTAACACATGCGCGGTGTTAATACAGAAAAGGGTGTATTTCAGGGCCAAAAGAAGAAACTCAATTTTAGCCTTTTCTTTAATATTTATCAGTTCTAAATTTTTAGCTAGATTTGATAATCGCAGCAAAATCTTTCTGCTTAGCTAATATTTGCTGAGTGATCAATTCGGTGGGAATAAATAAACTTGTATTACATCTAAATTTTTAGTTGGATAAGAAAGATCCATTTTTTAAAATGATGCTAATAAAAACAATCATATTCATAAAAGTAAAAAACGGAAATAAGAATATGTCAAACTTTTGCAAGGGTGATGCGAAGGGATAATAGATAGTGTCAAAGTTACCGATCCCATTATTAGTAAGGAACCCTCAATAATTAAATATATAAATTAATTTCTAAAGATATATAAAATAGAAAAAAAATATGAATATTTTCTTCGAACTTGAATTAAGCGATAAAAGAATTATTTATCAATAAAATATTTCTGTCGCAAAAATCATATTCATTTTGAGGTATATTATTGAAGGAAATCGTTTATTTTCCGTTGAATTTTCGACACAAGTCTAAAATATATCATAAATTCCGTTAAATTAAAATGAAGATAAGAGTTTCATTTTCTCTTATCCATGGACTTATCATATAGATATAAGGATAAACGTCTACATTCATAGCTTAGAAGTGGATAAAGAAATGCACTCTGTTCAATAATATAAAGATCACAATATTTTTAGGGCTTGTAATTGCCCGCACGAACAAAGTGGGGAAGTTTATGGCTTTTATTATCTTTAAGGCGGCGCATTTAAAAAAAAATTTTATCATATCTTGTGATAATGATAAAAAAAATAAAATAAAGGCTTCCTCAGGCTGTATAAAAAAAAAAACTTCCGTCCCATTACGTAAATTTGAAATGAATATAAATTAAAAGACAATCACACGTTCACAACAAAAATAAATTCATATTTTTCAAACAAATTTGATAAGATGCAAATACTTTCCTAGTTAATATTTTATTTCAAAAAATTCCCCCGCGAGTCTACAATCGAGTGGAAAATTTTTATAAGCTACTTTAAAATTCATATAAGAATAAAAGCTAAATGCTCTAGTTAGTGTGTTCTCACGAGTTTTATTTACTACAGTTGAAAAATGCAGGACTAGCGATATTATTATATTTACATCTTCATTCATAAAATAACATTTTTTCCTATTATTATGTGTGATTTAACCCTTGAAAGTTCCAATCCTAGAAAAATGTAAAGATCGAATTGTTGATTTAATTCATTTTAAGAACTTTAATTAAATATCATGAATAAATTAGCGATTTTTCTATCATTTTTATAAACCCTCACATGCGGGTTCCTCATTTTAAGAGTTTGATAATTCCTAAAATACAAAATCCTTTTTTAATTATAATAACTATCAAAAACGGAAATTGTATAATATATTAATCTATATTTGAAACTTCTTCAATATAGAATATGGCAGCTTTACCGTTTTCTGGCATAAAAATAGTCTTAAAACTTAATTTTGGAAAAAATATGTTCAGGGCAAAATTTTATGTTCCTTACTGAAACCATATAAATTTAAATATCAACCATACATACCAGAATTGGGCCATATATTTGAAAATATTTAATCGAGTACTGGATGTAGTATAACTGTTTGACTGCAGGAGAGGACAGTAATCTAGGAGTCACGGTATCAGAACATTTCAAAATAGAAATATAGATTTAAACGTTATTATTTTTATGAGGTAGGTACGTTCTGTTCGAGCCCCCATATAAAAAATTAGCTGAGTGTTTTGAAGAACGAATGAGATCGAATTTTAATGAATAAAAAAGGACTTAATTTTTAATCCCTTTTTGATTATTTGCAATATTATCTATATAAATGGGTAGGGCCTGCCCATATAAAAAATAAATGAAGGAATGTTGAATAATTTTGTAACCAAACAAAATCGTTTTTCTTGCAGAAATGAGTCTATTTCTAGACAAAAGAAGGCTTTATTCACTATTATGGAGCAATAATTTTAATCTGAACATTTTTAATACTGCACCTCAAGTCGCGTTTGGTTTTTTTTTATGCAAAGTAGAATTCAATAAACAATTATAAAAAAAACATTTTTTATAAGAAAATATGATTCTATATTTTATAGATGTTAGAATAATATATTGTTGAACTTTTTAACAATTTAAATTCAGTTTTATATTTTTTAAAAGAGCATTTTATTCTGTATCTCCAGCAACAAATTTACCATTTTGGGCTTCATAATGAACTAAAATTGTTTAAATTACAGCATACAGTAGCAATAATGTATGGTTGTAATGCCTATAGTGTAAATAGACATGATGGAAAAGCTAACAATTATTGATATGCCTCCGATAATCTTAATTAATAAGAATAATTATATAAACTATCGATATGAACAGTGAAAATGTAAGTTTTGGCTGATAAAGATGTAAGTGATAATAGCATAAAAGGCCTAATACAATCAATAATATTTTATACTTGTAGCAGCACATACCACTATTGAACCAAACATCAAGAAGAAAATATTGAATAACTCAATTAAAAATGTTCTAGATTTAAATTGACGGTTTAAAGTACAGAATGGGATTATGCGCGAAAACAATTAAAACGTGATGGGCACTTTTTATAAAATTCTCTCTTGATACGACGACTTCAATATAAGCTTGTTTGCTTAATCTTCTGCAACACTCCAATAGAAAGTTTATGACTCGTCTTGCCCATCGAAAAAAATGTCATATAAAATTATACCTGGCATATGATTTCGTTCGCTCTTTGTTCTCTTACTGTTAAAACGTGCAAAATACCTGCTCCTACAAGTTTGAGCAGTAACCTTAAAACTAAGGCTAATATGGTGATAATTGTCATTAAAAAGGCTCCAAAAATTATAGATCCTAGGTTAAATCTAAATACAAATTTTACAACAAAATACGCAATAATTGAACGTAGACCTTTGAAAATTGAAAAATACAAGCTCAAATTTATCTTGAATTTTACACATTGAAAAAAAATTACCACATATTTTTTCTTCCAATAATATTGATAATACGAATAGGATATCAAATAAATTGAGATCCCTCTTGTGATAAATACGCTCCAAAGAATTATAAATGAAGCCGATATAATCATTATAATTGAAATATTTGAGCTATAAAGTCCCGAGAAAATGCAATTTCGGGACCACGCTGAATTATTTCCAATTTCACAAGATTCCCCAATACTAAAATTCCCCCCAGAATATTTTATAAAACGATATTCTTTGGTATTAAGAGTTAAAAGGCATCTTATTTAATAAACATACATCTACAGCATCATATAAATCCATAGGATTAAATATACAAGTTGAATTGCCCCAGAAATTATAGGTACTATTGCATTAAAAACTAGAAAGAGGCTTGCTCTAAAAATGTCATAATAACGAAAACTTGCTGACTTCTTTAGCATAAATACACAGAGTTTTTATAACTTTATTGATACAACATCCAAAACATAAGATTATAAAGGATATGATAGCACAAATGACAACTTAGATCATTTTTTTAATAGTTACCCGATAATAAAAGGGTTGAAGACTCATTGGCTTTTAGGATAGTATCAAACTGATATTTAATCCATTGAAGTTTTTCAGAGCTCGTTATTGTAATATCCTGTCCAGAGTATCGAATTGAAAAATAAGAGAGGCCTTTTATTAGTTAATATATATATATTTTAAATAAAAGAACAACATATTAAAATAAAAGAATAGCTGCGAAAGGCGTAAATCTTTTCCCATAATAATTGCCTTCAATTAACGATAATATCGCTGGTTGGCTCTTATTTCTTTAAAAATTAAAAGGGATGGGATTTTTTTTTATAAAATGGAATATTGGTTTTAAGACAATCTGATCGAGAACTGCATAACTTTACAGGGTGCATATTACAGCCCAATACGATGCAAAAAATAAACAAAACACTTTATTTGAGTTTTCATCGTATATTTTCGTTTCATTATTTTATATTCTGAAAGGCCTAAAAAAGTCAGATTTTCATTGGTTCGAAGTTTATTTTATTAAAAAGGGTGCAATTTAAACAATAGAGCATTAAATAAAATGTTGAGAATCAACTAAAAAATTGAAGTGGATTATATTTGCTATACTTTATGAACTTGCGCTAAACCTCGTTAATTTTTTATAAAAGGTCTCAAAATAATTATTAAGCTGGTAATAGTTACCTCCAATCGATATTAAAAGAGCCACTATATAAAGAGATATAAACATCGGATAAAGACCAAAACTAAATTAAAGGAAAAATAATTTGCCCAAATAATAATATCATCGTAAGAGATAAGATAAAGCTTAAAAAGAAGTATCTATTTATTAAATAAACGTCTCTACAAAGGAATATATCGTCTGATCGTATAAAATTCGTCATAAATCTAAGTATAATTAAATAAGGTTACATCCATAACTATCTTTACTTTTGATAATACTTGAGGTGCGTCTCTATTATAAGGATAATACGTGAAATACTCTAGCACCTGAATAAGATTATTTTCTCCGATATTCTTTACCATATCTTTAAACGTAATATTGGACTGGTACATTGTCTTGAAGTCAGGTATGCAATAATTCATAACTACATGTCAATATAATATATTACGTGAAAATGTTGGAATATTATATCCAGCGCAGTTTTTATTATTAATTTCAGTTGCCAGGTGCTTATAGTTTTAAATATTTATATTACCGTTTCGTTTTGTATTTCTACTTGACATGAACAACTAGTGGCATTTGGTTTTCCTAAATAAGTTGGGCAGTCTTGAATACAAATCTTATTTGAGTATTTAAGAATTTTACTGATGAGCTGCTTACTATTAATTTTTGCCGGAAAATCAAACTACTTAAGGAGTTAAAGTAATTTATATTCTGATAATCTAAAATTAATAGATTTGATTTGTTGTATGTTCTAAATAAATATAATTTCCTTTACCCATTTGTAAGACAGACTTGACCATGACTATTGATAGGATGAATTAATCTTTGAGGGTTTCCATTTATATGAGCTAAAATTTAATAAAATAATTTTGAACCATAAATACCGATCGTTATGAGAATTATAATCGCAATTATATAAATGAAAATAAAATAAAAATCTGTAATTTTTCTACAAGTAGAACTCAACAAATAATTACCGCCTACTTCGCCCCATAACTTATTAATTCTTTTTCTAACTCTTATTAATCAAAAAATAAGCCTTTGGATTAAAAATGTTAAAACATCCTAAATTTTCAGAGATTATAGGAAATACGTGCCGAATTATTATTTTAAAAAATCAAAGTTTTATTTTGATAAAAACTTGATTTTTATTATTATTTAAGTGTGATAATTATAATATTAATTTTTCAGGCAAAAAACAAAAAATCTCTTGATTATTAAAAAATGATCCAACCTAGATTCCAATATCAAAATATTTATGGTCCCGTGTTTAAGACCATATCTATTTAAAATATATCATCAATCGAGTCAATTATACTTAATTGAAATAATCCATTTTATTTAAATTGAATATTATAATAATAATAGTAAGTAAATTTTAAAATGATTTCTTTTTTCGTGACTTTGTGCACGCCATTCATTTTAGGAGTCTTTGTTGAAAGGCGATTTAAGGTTTCCCATAAATCTAATTACCTACGTATAAGCACTATTAATAATGTGCGAATTTTACAAAATATTTTTCACACATTAAACGCACGCGCGTTTCTCTCTCCGGTCAAATTTTTTCATAAATACCTCAGCGAGCCTTTGTAGCTCTTCCGTATTTCTTCCAATGTTGCTGTCTACCAGCTCCTTTTTAAATTTTAAAAACTTCCCAACCTGTACCGTTTTTCAGATTTGTCAGACAGGACTTCTAACTACCAACCTTAAATTTTTGACTCTCTCCCAATAATTAAAATAATATCTTCACTTTCAAAATGTCCTTAATATATTTAATTTTGACAATTTTAGTATTTTTTTCTCCTAATTTAAATTAAATTGTAAAGAATGCATGTAAAATAATAGGATTTGACCATTGCATATTAGATATTTATTGCATGACGAGGTATATAGGCAAAATATTTCATTCAAAAAGTAGTTTTCAATTTATTCTTAACATATTTGTATTGTGGATTAACAAGACTCAATGTTCTTTTTTTTCGTAAAAACGTATGCAGAAAGAATATGATATTAAATAAAATACTAATTCACTTCTCAATCTTTTCATTTTTATAATTTTAGTATGCTTTATATAATTACATTAAACTTTAAATACTAAAGTATAAAGGACAAAATAAGGATGATTCAAGTAGAAAAAAATAAACAAACAAATGAGTATTTTTTTTAAATAAAGGAAGGGATATAATTGTAAATGTAAGCACAACAAAATGATAGATCATGATAAGATCCCAATAAAAACCTCGTTCGAGAATACATTCCAAAAGCTTAACCGAATTTAAATATAACTAATTTGAGGGTCATGGTGACCGAATTGTATAATGATTAGTTAAGGCGTTGAAAAGTATAGGTTTCATTTTGTTAGAGCTCTAATTTTTCCTAACAAACAAATGTGTGAAATATACAGAGCGTTAGTTTTATGTCCTGTTGTGGGGGTAAGTAGAAACCGTCGCAGATAGTGATAGGATAGACTGAAGTAAAAGTGTGTTTTGCAATATCCGGAAATCAGTAAAAATAAAAAAAAATTAAAGGAATATTTAAGCATAGTTGGTTAAATTTTTTATCGTATGATCAGCGAAGTCAACCAGCGGTTGGCTACGTCAATTGGCGAATAGCTCACCCTAAACAAATATAACGATGTTTTTTATATGATAGTACGGGATATTCCCAACGAGAATAAAAGCTAATTAGGATATGATAATTGACGAACCGAAACTCAGGGGCAAGAAAATTTGCATTTCGTAGTTATTCCTTTTTTAGTTGCCAACGCAATAAAAGTTATTCAATGTTATTTTATTTTATTACAGAGTAATTATTATGTCAGAAAATATATAAATTATCGAAATTTTACAAACATTTTAACACTATTACTGAAATAGAAAATTAAGAAGTCATAAAAATATTGAATTTTTAGCGAATAAGGTTACGAGGGATTTTTATTAAGTACATCTTCATAATGCATATCATACGATTAATAAAGTCTCACAACTTAATAAGTTGCGATATATTTTCGAAACATTTATGCTTTTTTTTCCATAAAAGGTATTTAATATAATAAATATTTTAAATTTAAAGTGAAATTTTAATACATTATCTGAATGAGTATGAAAAAAATATATTTTGCGATTGGTTGAAAATTTTGTCAAAGACTTTTTTTGAATCAAAATATTATTATTTACGGATGGATCAAATTTTTCTTATGATACATGAGAATATAATATAAGTTTTTATTAAATTTATGTTATTTTTTAGTTCATTTTGTTCACGCGCTAAATTTAGTCCATTTTGTCGAATTTTATGCATCATAGTTTTTTTCATTTATTAGCGTGATCAAAATAAGCTTTCAATATAATAATACAACTCTCATTTTTCAGTAAAATCAAAATTTCTATTTCCGTTTTTTTATACAAATTCTGCGTCATTTTAGTATCATATTAATTATAATTCATTTAATCATAAAATTAAAACATATTGAATGAATTTTCGACTTTGGTATACTTCATATTGTATGAAAAAAAAAAACTCCGTGAATTACTGATTAACATTAAGGATGACAGGGGTTAAATTTGCCATATTAAGTGGGAAAATAAATACAAGCACAATACACCAAGTGTCAATCTGATATGTGTTAATTCTTTTAAGATGGAAGAAGTAGTAAAAAAGATTTTTTTATGATCCACACACACTAATAATCATAACTGGCTCTTATGGCTTAATGATAGTTATTTAACATCGAAAAAAACAACAAAATTTAATCAAAATAAACTGCTGAGGTTTTGAATGTCCAGTTAAGGGAAAAAGATAAAAAATAAAAAAACACGAATGAATATTGCCCAGAAGTCCCCATCCCTACCGGATCATACCTATAATATATTATAAGTGCCTTCAATTCGTGTGGAAAAAATAAAATCCCCTGTTATCATAAAAAGAGGATCACTACATATTCTTTGATTGCGGCATCCAAAGTGAGACCTTTTTGACAGCAGCTTAACTTCGCTGCTCTTCTACGAAACATTGTTACTAACTGTGTTGGGGCATTCCTTGAATCTATTCAATGATAAAATAATATTCTTTTAGTTTTATCATTGAATACTCTAAAATGAACCTTACAAAATATGAATTTCTCAATCCTATAATATTAAAAAGTTAATTCTGTTCATGACTAAAAATAAATTAAAAATTTTCAAGCATTATTGGTTACAAATTCGAAAGAAAATGTATCTGTTTAAATTTTCATTCGTAGCTTTAATGTGTTTTTATGTAAAATCATCCTTTTTTCTGATTTATTTGAATAAATTCAGAATAGTATGAATTATAAAATTAATATTTTAATAGTACAATTCTAAAAAAACCGATAATAAGTTATTAGAGAATAAAATCATTCTTAGTTATAAATCTTTTTTTATTTTACAAACACTAAATAATATATTCAATGTAAAAATAATAATATATAAATGTTATTAAAACACAAGTATTCCTAAATTTTTAAATCCTAAATTTAATTTTTTTTTACATTTAACAAGGTAGAACCCCCTTTTGCCTGGATCGTATACTAAGAAAATATAATTCTATTTGCCTCCTCGTCGGTTGTTTAATAACATATATATTGATCGCATATTCGAGTTTTCAATTCTTGGAAAGAAGGTAGAAGAGGCCCCATGGTTTACCGTGTACAACTTAAAAGATAACCCCCTCCCACATCCCCTCTGTCCGGTGGAACTCTAGGGCCACCTTACCAACTTGGTATTGATTTTTGAAAAAAAAAACATTAATTTATTAAATACAATCAGAAAAGAATATTATTCGCCATCCAAAAAGGAAACAATTGCGATCTGTTTTTTTTAAACCTATTTATATTGCGTATTTTAATATTTTATCCTAATTTACAATCTTTTAGCTCATGTACTTCCTCGATGTATGAATATAATTTTTATTTACGTTAAACTAATTTATCAGAAATTACTGAATCTTAAATTTTTAACTTTTCGGGGATCTAGATATATAAAGTTATTTCTCCATCTTCCCCCCACATAGAATATAAATATAATTTTTGTGGATAAAAATTTGGCGAATGAATTTAAAAATCAATACGAAAGTCTTTTGTTGCCAATTTTCCATTTTTTTACATTATTTTGCAACTTAAATTTTTTTCTAAACAAAGGTGTTTGTCTATCATTTACCGAATCAACAAAACCCCAGATTTATTAGCTATTAAAGAATTGTAATCATCTTAAAGAAAAAATAGTTGGGGAAAGGGCATATGGAAATGTGAGAACTACTATTTTTTTAATGTAAATTGCGGTATCCCACCAAAGATAATAAGTTTATTTACACATTCGACATCGATTATAATCATGAATCCGAGTGTAATGAAATTATATCAAGAGTTATTCTCGAGCAACTGAAATTCCAAGAACAACACCACACTAACCACCTCATAAATTAATTAGCATCCTTTCTAAAACTACAAATATTCCTTTTTTATCAAATTTACCGACCCCTAAAATATGAAAAAATAAATAATACGTTGTCGACAAACACACTACGTGCCAGATCATCTAATCTCTTAGATTACCTTTTAATTACTCAAATTTTTATGGTATTACCTAAGAATAACAGGTTCTTATTATTTGAAAATCCTATTTTCTGCGCAAAGAAACCTTAATATTTTAATGGAAAAAATAAATTGATACGGTGGCGGTACATTAAAAATACTGGTACACCTTTTTAATCAAGTTTATAAAATTTATGCTTTATATTTTAAACGACTATTCCATCTGTGTTTTGTTTATTCAATCTAATACCACATCAATATATGTCGACTTATTATCAGAAATAAGAAAAATACTTGTGAGGCTCTCGAAATTATATTAACTGGCTTTGAGGAGGACTCAATCCAATCCATAACAATAATATTACCATTAGCCAGGCAATATGGCTTTCTTTCTATTTTAACCTATGTATATGGCATAAGATTTATTTCACCCAACAAATATTAAGTTCCTAAAACAATAACGATGAGTTTAAAGCAAATATTAAATTACTTCCATTCCTTGATTTTATTCCAACTCCAGATTTTTTTTTAGGTGCATGAACTGGTAATATTTTGCCATTCTACAGTCAAATCTATAATATTCTCTAAGGTTTAATTGACTATTTTGTAAGAGTTATGATTTGAAGGATATTAATTTGGAATCAAATAAGATCTCTTACATTCTCATACTCTCTTTGAAATTGCTATGCAAGTATACTGGATGAATTTCTTTTAGCAACTGATGCGGTTGAAGATTAAAAGAATTGTTTTAATAATCTTCGTATCTCAACTCACCCTTCAGTCTGGACAATAATCGAAAAATTTAAAGATGAGCCAGGATTCAATAAATTTACACTGGATAAAATGGAATTCGGTCGAGAATTACCTTAATTGTTCGAATCTACGATGTGGAAAATATTAAAAATTATTTAATGAGGATCTCATAATATAACTTTTTAAATAATTTCATTATAATTTATGATGTTTATTCGTTTGAGGTTCAATTAAAATTATTCATTTATAATAAATAAAGGCGCAGAAATTTATATTAATTTATTAAGGATACTACAAATTTTATTTTGTAATGTTTTATATTTCATTATGGAAAATAAAAAGATAACTTTCACAAATGTATTTAAAACAAAGCCAAAGAATAATTATTAATATTATATTATTTTTTGATAATTAAATTATTTGAAAATATAATCATGGATATTGGATGAAATGGTTCAGTCGATTCCATTGATCGACGACAACGTGACGCGATGCGACCCTTGCCATCATATTCATATCTACATTCAAAAATTCGAATGATGTATCCCAAATTGCAAATTCGTAATTATGTATAAGATTAATATCAGTACTTAATACTCTGCAGAATTCATAGATTCTTCTACCCCAAGCTTTGGGATTAAATTGATCAATTCTTCAAAAGATCTCAGTTGTAAGAATAAAAAGCTATCCTCGTATCCAAATCTTGCATTATCATTGACACTTTACGTGTCTTAGTGCTAACGCTGTTATCTCTGATTTCTATCGTTGTGCTTGATCGTTTACTCTTCCTTTCTGTATGACTCAAACAATTTTTAATTTATTGCGTTTTTATTAAATTCTATACCAGATACGACCATTATTCTGTTTTAATCAGCGTTATTCTCCACAGTTATTTATTTTAATCATCCTTTTACATGAATGTTTTTCGTAATATATCTTTTTATAATAATTCAATTCTTTAATTTCTGTAAAAATAACATTAGGCTGAGAAGTAACAATAATATATCAATGTGTGTAAGATTTATATGTAAATCTCAATTAGGTAATAACATTCTTTTTTTCTGCCAGACATTCCACACATCACATATTCCCTTGTAATCAGAGAATAAAATATAAGTCATACATTTTTTTTTTAATAATTTAGAAAAACAATTGTTTTGAAGTTTTTGGGGTGTTTAGACTTTTTATATTGTTCGACGCAGGTTAGGGAAAGTTACCAGGCCCATCAACATTATTCACAAGATCTATGTGAGATAGTTGTTATATTCTTTAAGGTTTTACTCGCTTGTAGTCTATAAAGTAAACAAGATTTTTACATATTTTTGTAAAAAAGTAATAGTACAAAAACACATACATTTCTTAACCCAGAATATTCAGCCCCTTATGGATTATATATTTTTATCTCTTGAACTGAATGTTTAAAACCTAACTGGTGTCTTTTGAGAAAAAAATTCCCCCTCCTCCCCCTCCATCATCCGGCCGATGTCAACGCTAGGTTGGTTCCACTACAAAAATCAGTGGTAGTGTACGACTCAGATCAACCTATTCCATCTAGGAACGCCGTAATCTAAGACCCTCAAATCGTAGAATGCATATTCCTACGATACCATTAATAGCAAAGATAAACGAAAAAAAGTTTTTCAATCTTTTATCTAAATAATATCCCTGCATATTACTTTAAGTAAATCTCCCTAATTTTGATTTAGACGACAGTTTCTAAATTTAGACGATTTCATTGTGAAAAGGGTTACTATCTGCTCGCCGCCATCCACATATTTTTTGTGCGTCCGTTTAACTATATTGTCTTAGCTAGGGAATTTAAGTTAACTGTATATTTAAATTCTCTGAATTTTCATTTCGTTAAAATCAACAGAAGAGTGTTTCTCATAAACTTTCTCAAATTTTTATCAAATGTGTTTTTGAAATTTTCAATCTAGCTTTTGGAATGTTTGATTCATAAGGATCTTTTCCTAAAAAAACGCCTATTTTTTTCGTTGAATTTATTTTTGAATATAAATTTTAAGTTTTTGACAGGGAGGATGCATGAATTAAGGGTCTTCTATCGTTTTAATAGGTTCTTATTGCTTCCTTGTTTTACTAAATCTGACTTATCATATATTTCTTTCATCTTTCTTTCTGTTTTAGAATGGGGGATCAATTTACAGTTTCAACCTTGCTTTTATGTGGATAATATCCCAAGGATAGTTTCTTTTTACATTGCAAATAGTTAACAATTCTTCTCCTTTTGATATGTTTATAACCTTATGCATTCCTTTATTTTTTTCAATTAATTTTAAGACGAATAAAAATAAATGTTGGCTAATGTTCAATTGATCGAAAGATGATAGATTAAGTATATTTTATAATTAAACAAAATTTTCATAATATTCTAATATAAATATTTATAAATATGATTTTATTAGAAGCGATCATAAATTTAAATATTTTCATCATTTATAGACAGCATTTTTGGTAAAAATGGACTCATTCTATGCAAAATTTATAAGTATTTATATCTTATTTTATTAATTACATGTTGTTTTCATCAATTTTAAGAAAAAAAAATTATCCTTAATATTCCGACCCAAAGTGATGCACGTTTGAGTTAGTTTTTATCTACAAATCTTATAATTATATTTTTTAATGTATAGGGCATATAAATTATACAGGGTAAAAAAATCATTATTCATATAAAAAAAATTATTTTCTCACAATTTCCTACAAGGGTCAACAACGTAATTATTGCTTTTATACAAATTTAATATCAAGTGAGAATAAATACAGTTCAAACACACATTAAAAATTGGTAAAGTTTATTTTTATTTAAAAAAGGAAGATATCTCAAGATAGCTTCGATGTTTTAGGCTGAATTAATTTTAACGTGTAAAAAAACAAAAAAGCAACATATGAATAAAATTAGCATAACTATTTCTTCCCCCCCCCCACTTCCGCCTCTTACCGCCCGTTTGCACGAAGTAGCCTCGTTACGAAAAACAAACTTTTGAATAGATTATCTTTCTCATACTAAAATATTGTAAACTTTATAGGAATCTCTTAAATAAGCTTTAAGTAGAAGATCATATATTGGCTACCAAATTTATATGTAAAGGAGCTTAGACGTTTTCTCTTTACAAAAGAAACACATTTGAAAAATAAGACAACATTTTGAACTACTACGATGGTATAAAACAGGATTATTAAAGTTATAGCTCAAAGGGGGTTAAAATTCTTAGAACGAAATAAAATCTCTTTCGCAAAAAAAAAACTACCTTTATAAGCTTATTGTAGGTCATGAAAATGATTATGTATTTTAATTCCATACGCAACTTCGATCAAATTCGACATCTAAACAAAAATTTTACCAAAACACTATTATTCTGATTGCTTGAAAGATGATAACAGTGAACATTTGTTCGCATCTACTTGCATTAACACTTCTTATCCCTACGGGGAGGAGAATTCCGGATTGCAGCCAAATTTTAATTTGGAGCAAGAATAAATCTATTTTTGGATGAACTTGCCAAATATATATTGCAATATCTACGCGTTAAAATTATTCGATCAAGAAAGGGCTATATTTTTACATAAATGATATATTAAAGAAATGATTTATATTTCGTATTTTTTTTAATCCTTACAAAATAAAATGTTTAGCAAAAACAACAAATTTTAATTCTTGGTTTAACCTTATTGATCTAACTCCCATCCCTTGAAGGAACTTTAACTATTTCTCAATGAGGACTATTAGACCGATTGTTTATATTATAAGAGCATAAATTGTTGATAGATTATTTTATTGTTGATATTAAAGATAAAAAGAAAATTTTAAAAAAAAACGACAAAAATTTTTAATCAACTAAATATTATTGTACGTCTATTATATTGGCAGTGTATCTTATAAAAATATAAATTTTTAAATCAATTAATATTTTGGGAACAAAAATTTAATAAATTTGAATGGAAAAGAGTAATTAGATTAATAACATAAATTCTAATACGATTTGAATTATATGCTTAAATTAAACCCAACTAATAATTAATTAAATAGAATGACTTAGAATAAATAATTATATCAGTAAATAAAGGAGTAACCATGACTAGAAGAAAAAAATATCGGTCTTATGGAAATGTTTTTTTTAGTTGTCAATTTTAGAAAAACAAAGAATATCAAAACATAAAAAGGTAACGATGATTATCAATATATCAAGCCAATTCACCCAATCGAACCCCTATTTAAATCCGAATTCTTATGAAAACGTACATAATTACGATTAAATTATAATAGAATTATAATATTGATGAGACAAAATTTGAAAATAGGAAAAATAAAAAAGTATTTAGAATGTTCTATTCTTTAGAAGGTAAGATTTTCGGACCAGGTCAAAAAAACTCCTACGTTTTTATTTGTTTAATATATTAGAAAATCATGCGAGAACAATGATTCAGAGTATGATGAGTAAATACTATAAAATATAAATAGAAAATATTCTTATCAATTTACTGGTATGAATGATGTTATGTTACATTATAAATAAATTTAGAAGGAATACGATTCCGAAAATTCGACTAATTGGGAAAATATTCATAAAAGTGGGATACCAAAAAATAGAAATATTTATCAAGACGATGAGGATAAATTTGAAAAAATATATGTCAGGTAAGATCAAATTAATATTTAAAATTTATAAACATTATTAATATAAATAGAAATAATAAAGGAGATTTTGTTCTTTTAAAACAGGTTTATAATTTTGTTAATCGTTAGGGTACTAAAAAGTTATACCATAAAATCAACAATTAGACTTAAATCTATTTTAAAAAATGATAAATCCTCCTTATTAAATTCATCAAGGGATGTAACATATTTTATTAATTTATTCTAGAATACCAATAATCCGACGTATGGATTTTTTAGTAATATGAAGGTATCAAAATTCAACAACTGAATTTGAAGATTCAGAAAATGTATATTAATGAAATGAGATTTAGATAAAGAATTATAAATTTTACGACTTTAATGAGGATATAGAGTAGGATTTTTTATTAATTTTAAGAGAAAACCCCAAAAATGTAGTAAAAATAATAACGAAGTTAAATAGATGAAGGAAAGCAAAATTCATGATAAAAATTATACCATGTATTATAATTTATGTAAATTTAGCCAAAGTACTAAAATGACAACCAATTCAAATTTTAAGTAATAAAAAAAATATTTTTATTTAATAAGTCAGCTGCAAGATGACCCTTTGGATTTTAAACATGTAAGTTATTTTAATATTTCTTTCGCATTATAATTGTTATATTTAGGATATTCAGGGCAATGCCGCAGTGTGGTATTTTCTTATTATTGTATAAAATAAGTCAAATTGAATCGAATCCATTTAACAAAAAGGTAGTCTTAATATATTTATGAAAGATTTTTCGTAAATTTTATAGAATATCACAGGCAAGGTAATAAATGATTTAGCATAATAAGTAGAACCGTATTATAAATATTTTATACACATTTTTTAGGATCTTCGTAAAAATCTTAAAGCGCGCCATTTACACAGATTGCCTATAAATATATTTGGACCTGATAAAGAATCAAATATAGATGAAAAAGTATATCCTCTCTCGTCAGCTTTCGTGTATATTTATATTATTTATGAGGTAGTAAAACACTTAAATTCATTCCAAATACACAAAATGCCTCGAATAATTTTATAAATGAAGCTAGTTCTCCAGTTTTATATAATTCGTGTATAAAAAAATCTTTACTGTATTATTATCATATATCACAATCAGATATTTCGAGCAGAGTAGCCCAGAAAATATATTGACAATACAAAGAATGGTAATAATTGTGTCTTATTTTTAGTTTAATGAGTTAACTTTTATGAAGAATGAAAATTATATAAAGTATATAATTATTTTATTAGGCTCTAAGGGATGAAAGAACTGCATGGCAATCAGCAAAACTCTCTAATAGAGAATTATTTTATTCCCTTCAAGCAAATTGGATAAAAAATAATAGATCTTAAATATATTTAATATATCTTTATATAACGTTATTCTACTTCGATTTCCTAAAATAAATACATTACAAAATTGAAAAGTTAAATCAAAATTCCTTGTTATTCCAAAAACTGCTTACTTTTAAATTAATGACTGTTACATACATTAAATATTTCGAACAGTTATTTCTTTCTGAAGAAATTATAATTAGTTTTACCCCTTTAGGTACTCATATCACGTCTATACGCTATCCTCTCTTTTCTTTCCTCATCTCGTCTTTACTGGTTATTCACTATGCTCTTAACAAAATTCGCATATTTTTTATTTTTTTAATGTAGGTGTAAGATCTTTAAAGTTTGCATATCGTGGGGAAACTCAGTTTGAACGAAAATAAGAGTCTTCATTTATAGTAATTTTTTTAACTACCTTTGAAATTTTTCAAACAAACTGAGCGCGACAGAAAAAAATTAGCAGAAAACAATTCGATTTTAGATAATATAATTATATATGAAGGTGATAAATATTACAAAATATAATCCCATTGATTTTCTAGCCATAGAGCCTCATATTAACCTTCAACTCTTACTATTATTGTTCTCTTTTCAAATAAATAAAATATGGAGACAGCCTTTGCTTATCGGTATTTACAAAGAGTAAAGATAAATATTATAAGTTTGTATTTTATAAATGGTAGTACAGAATTGAATGTAATGTATTTTTTAATATTTTTATAAAGATTTTTTTTTATATTAAAACAAGCTGTGAATATCTCAATGATTATCCTAAATAAAAAAATCCATTTATAATATCTTATGCTCTCTCAATTAAATAGTAATTTTAGTTTCACCAATAAAAGTTCGTTAATAATATTTCAAGTTTTTTAAGTTCTCTAAAGCGTTTCCGCCCTATTTAACAGAAGCCCGCATAGCTTGGCTCGTGCGCATCATGAAGCCAGCCTACCATATTCCACGACTAGTTAAGCAAAAAAGTTTTCCCCGTTTTTTTATAAAATTTACGGATAAGTTTTCAGTGGGGTAAGTATTTTCCGCCAGATTTTTAAAGAAATCTATGTGCCTCTTTAACCAAAAAGTTGGGAGACAAGTCAGAAATTTGACGTAAAAAAACTAATATTATCCAAATATTTACAATATATATTATTAATTATTGAGAAATAAATTTAAGGCAGTTTACATGTCGAAGATATCTAATATTATGATAAATTTATAAAAAAACGTCAAGCGATTCTGAGTAAGAAAAATAATAAAATGGGCATTTTAGCTGCTTGTTGACAGAGAAGATTAAATATTATTTGTTCGAAAGCTTTGGGTAAAATAAAAACCTTAGTTAATTTCTAAACCTCTGCGCTTCTATAGTTTTGTGTGTATTTATGTATGCTGGCGGTATTTCAGAAATAGCCATATATACGTAGAATTTTACAATATCTGCTAAAAAAAATGATTAAATTAAATATAATATAACTGATATAGAGTAGAAACGAATTTATTTAATTTCCCCATGGGAGATAAAAAATATTTAAAAGTCAATATTTACCTTGATTAATAAACGAAGTTTTACTTCCTAAAATATAAATATAATAGGAATTTCCTATAACTTTTATAGCAAACCTAAATTTTTTTGTTTACAAATATTTTTGCCTAAATATGCTTTTTCTTAAAATATTAAAAATTAGGCAGAAATGCAGTGTCCTAATATTTCAATTGTTTCAGAGCATTCTAAATTTTTCCCCCTCAGGAAAAAAAAATTACTACTTAAAGTGTGCTCATTTTTCTTTCTTTGTCGTAATTGTAAAGAGAATGAATAATTATTGCATAAATTGTTCATATTCATTTAATTTTTATTTTTCTCCAAAACGGAATATGTGAAATCATTCTGATTTCTTTCATAAATAGTTACAATAAGCCCCCCCCCCTACCACCACCCTAGTTGGCACGAAGCAACTATCCCTTAGACACATATTTTAGGGCCATTAATTCCAATGTAATTACCCTTTTTCCCTATTAATTATAAAAAGGATGTACTACAGGGCAGTAGCACGCTGTTATGTTCAAAAGTACCTAATTTTTATTTTTCCCGAAATAAACCAATTATTACATCCTTAAAATTGAGATTGATTAAAATTGTTTTTTGTTTTTAAATATTTAAAAAGAAAGGCAAAGTTTATTTTT
>SGJC01000073.1:0-27049 GCA_009887335.1 Henneguya salminicola | reverse complement strand
GTCCACCTGTCTAATTACTTGCACGACGCTTAGCCCAAAACAAGTTGGCGATAGCCATGACTGAGTTTACCAAGATGGTAGAAATGAGAATTGTTAGACGGTCAAAAAGCCCGTTGGCATCACTGTTGCATATGACTCCAAAATCCTCTGGCAGCCGAAGGCCACATGGGGCTATATAGGCTTGTACGACGCGACAACTCCAGCTCGTTACCCTATCCTACACATACATGATTTTTTTTTAGCTTGTATGGATGGTTCAAAAATCGATTTAGTGAGGGGGCTATAATCAACTCCCTGTTCCTCCTTTCGATTTTGCAAAGACAGCTGTCATAACTTCTTCCGGGTTATTTAAGTTTCTTCTTATACCGTTTGGTTTATAGAATGCTGCGCAGGCATTTTAGCGTTTAATTGACAGGGTAGGTTAAAATTTCGATTTTACGTTCATTTATCTATACGATATTCTAATGTTTAGTACGCCTCTTCAATACCCTCCAGACCACCTCAGAATGGGTTTCAAACACTTGAAAAACTACGACCTGATAGTATACCTCGATAAAAGACTGTTCGGTTGAAAAACTGTAGATTTCCTGGGACATCGTATTTCGGCTCAAGATATATTTCCGATACCAGACAAGGTTGAGGCAGTTCGAAAAATTTCCCAACTAACGACAATCAAAGGACTACAAGAGTTTAACGGTATAATACATTTTTATTGCCAATTCTTATCGTCATTAGCCACCATAATTCAGCCTATTTATTCCGCCCTTAATAATCGACCTAAATCTTTTTTTTGGACACCCACAAATGCTTTATCGGCAGCAATTAGAGGGATACCTTAAAAGTTTTTCGAGGAGATTTGATAACCACTAGGTTTTTTAGCCGCCAACTACCAAACCTGAAAAAAATAAAGCGCGTTTGTCAATGAGCTGTTCACTTTGTATCTTTCTTTACGCTATTTCAGATACTATTTTGATGACTGCCTATTTACAGCCTTCACTGACCCTAAACCGCTTGCGCTTTCTTTTTTAAAAATCTTTTTATCCTTGGCCTGCTAGACAACAGCTCCAAATCGCAGCGATCTCAGAATTCACGACCTGTATAAAGCATATAGCTAGTAAAAAAAACGTCGTCGCAGACGCTCGTTCTACAACGGAAATAAACAACATCAATGTTTTGCTATCAGGGGTTGATTATGAGACTTTGGCGAAGGCTCTGCGAAATAAAGAAGAAATATGGAAATACCGAACAGTGACCTCGGGCTTCGTTTTACAAGATATACCTTTTGGTACCTCTGATAGATCTCTGCGTTATGACATTTTTTTGGGATATCCTCGCCCTATTGTTCCCTCAACCAGCCAACGACATGTGTTTGAAACCTTTCACGGTCTTTCGCATCTCTCAGTCCGTGCAACCAGACAAATAATCTCCATAAAATTCGTATGGAAGGGATGATGTAAACAAGTAATGCAGTGGGCACGCAAGTGCGTAGCTTGCCCAACATAAAAAATTCAGCGACATGTCAAAGAACTTTGGGAAATGATAAAGGTGCCGTATCGTAGATTTGATCACATACACGCGGACATAGTAAGGCCATCACCCACATCAAGAGGGAGCACGCACTTACTAACAATATTTAATGCAGTAACAAGGTGGCCGGAAGCGATTCCACTGACCAACACATTAGCTTAATTTCTTGTGCCCGAGAACTCATATCAAATTGAATTGAAAGGTTCGGACTTCCTTCAGACAAGGGGGAGGGGCCTCAATTTACTTTCAAACTCTAGACGGAAGTCGTGAACTTCTAGGGACCAACTACATTCCAAAACTGCATATCCTCCGCAAGCGAATGGGTTAGTCAAAAAATTTCCCAGACACTGAAAGTCTTCATTCAGAACAAGGCTGACAGGCCCCAATTAGAAAGATGAGTTACCCTAGGTTCTTCTCAGAAAACGCACCCGTCAAAAGAAAGACATTAAATGTTCATCTGTTGAAATCGTATATGGTTTTCTACTTGCCGTACCGGGAGATTTCATTTCTCTTCAACCGGAAAGTCAAGTACCTTCGTCTTTTTTTTTATCAAATCTATGCAAGACAGTGGAAAATTAAG
The DNA here is from genome assembly GCA_009887335.1 of Henneguya salminicola. Lineage (NCBI taxonomy): Eukaryota > Metazoa > Cnidaria > Myxozoa > Bivalvulida > Myxobolidae > Henneguya > Henneguya salminicola. The sequence continues at coordinate 24,942 of SGJC01000073.1, read as the reverse complement.
TACAAGCTCCCACAACAAAACATAGCAAGGCATACTCTTACAAAACTCCACGGGACTTATTTGACAGAAAATTTGTTTTTTTAAGGCGCGATTCCACCACTAAATTATTAACATGTCCATACGAAGGAACTTTCAAAGTCCTTGAGTACGGACCAAGGTATTTTAACATTGAAATGGGTTCTTGGTCTGAGAAAGTATCAATAGACTGCCATTAACCATCCAATCTAGATGAGAAGAAATTAGTGATAACTGCTAAGCCACCTCGATGAGGAAGATCACCCAAAATATTACAACAAATTCTGCAATCTACCCCTTATTACACAGATAACCTGGATCAGTCATCGGAACAAAAAATTCCCGTTTTCATTACTAGGGCTAGTGTGGCGGCTCTATCGCACCGTTATCTTAATGTAATTGACACACGCGTAAGCTAGTGTAGTTTTCTTAGCTTGTTTGACGCCACAACATATTAATTATAAAGTAATTTCTCAAATTAAGGGATGAAACATTAAATGCAATTTTTCAAACTTTGAATTCAGACAAATTTAAATATCTTTGAACTACATAATACAATATGACCCTAAGTTGAGTATCCAATCTCCAATAATTAAATTTTCGACTGATTATATATAAAAAAAATTGATGGCAAAGAACTTTAAATTAAAGGATTTATTATAAATTAATAAAAATGTTTTCGTTTATTCACAGATACAACTCATATTTTGCAAGAATGTGTTTTTTTTTCGCAGAACGTATAAAATAATATTAAATTCAATTTGAAAAAATTATTTATGTAATGTATTTATTAAAAATAATCAAAAAATATTCAATTATAAATATAAAGTACATTATTCGAGGAAATTTGCCTGAATATCAATTGTCACGTCCCGAATATAACATAAAATGAACAGTTTTTTCATTTTGAAAATTGTGCTAATTGTTTTAATAATATTGCTTGCTGATTATTTATTTATCCATTATCTTAATATCTGTATTCAGATTTAAAATTTTCAAGATTAGCTAAATATAACCACACACCCCCCCCCACCCCCGCCAATAGAGTAATAAATGATAACACTACGAATTTATCTTGCAGATATCCCTTTAAATTGTAATCCGTTGTTATTTATTGCAATTTAGTTAAAGGTTTCGTTTAATCGCAAAAATAGTTAATTGTCGCAGCGTAAATTGTTCCCTTTTTAAAAATTCCTCTTCTTAGAACAAAAACGAGTTTAGGTGCTCTCATTGTAAAAAATTTTAAACTATACAAAAATTCACTTTTCTTTTAAATTTTAGATTTTTATGTCCCCAAACTTGTACGTCGTTATTTTTATGCTACTCCTACTATTTGCCATTCAATTTTTTCTTACCCAAGACAGATATTCGGTTTAATCACACTGTATTATTGAATGAATTATAGCAGAGATATTTATATATATATCATTCTGAATAATTCTAAACGAATTGCACGCAAAAATTTTATTGTTAAAATCGATAAATATATGGGTGCGAGAACACGATACCTTGAAAGAATTTTAGCCAATTAAAATAGATTGATCGTAATTGAAATAGATGCAATATTGGTATAGAGCTAACATAATTTACGAACTAGAAAAAACTTCAAGACATAATTATAATAAAATTTGAACACGGAAGTATTATATGCACGGATGGATGGCTAACGTATGTAGAGTAATTAAATGGGTGTGTGTAGGGGGGGTTGTGCCCAGAAAAATCACACACAAAGCATAATTTATATCTGATACAAGCATTCATACAAACAAAATTGTATCAGGATTGAGGCGTTGCGATAGATTGTTTTTAACTTCCCTAATAAGTAGGATCTCGCATTTTTATATTTATCCGAATAGGTTTAAAAATTGTTTGAGAGTTAATGAGTGAATACCATTTTTCAACAAAATACTCATCGCTTGTTTATGATATTAACATGTTTACACGAGAAATAAAAAAATACTGATGCCCATAGAGCTAATGTTTAGCAGATATGTAGATAAGCAAATTTTAAAATTATGGTTGGGATTTTTATGTGTTAAAACATAATGTCGTACTTTTGTGAAAACATTCTTGTACGCATGCTCGCCACATCTATATTTATTATATGTCGTAAATTCTTACAATTTTTTAAATTAATTTAATTTGTGACAAATTATACGATAACTATTTAAAATTTGAATAAATATTATTTTAAGATATTATATTTCATTTGTACAGTTCGTGAACTTTCGTTGCACGCTTGTAAAGCACACGATATAATGTGCATGTTTTCAAATATCTTGTTTTTCCCCAGACATTTGTTCATTACCCTACTACAATAGGGTAATGGAGTAATTAAGATGTTTTATTTTATGATGATTTTGTTGTACTGCCTCAGTATTAAATACATGATTACTGCAACTATCTGATACTCATTTTTATAAAAGTTTTAAGAAAATATAGCTTTTTCTTAATAATTCTTCCCCTTGAATTAACCGTGGTCTGCTTTATATTTACTTTGTATAGAGGAATTTTCTTCGACACGAATTGAGCACAATATTTAAACGTAAGTTTAATTCCACGAGCATAAGTTTACATCATCAATTCTCTTTAAAATTTTAAAGATATTCAATGCTTCATTCTATAATTTTAGCCAAAACCACATATTTCCATGTTTAATGCGTTGAATTAGTTTTATTTTGAAAAATCACACAGTAAAAAATGCGTCAACAGAATAAAAAGTTTAATAAATTAGTAAGATATACCTCGAGTTCAAAAAAGGGAGTGGGCATACTGCGCTCGTTTAAACTTAAGCAAACGAATGCTGTTTGTGCCATTCTGGCGCGATTTTTGAATCTTTAAAATATAGAAATTGGGCTTAGCATTAAAATGCCACAACATGTTTGGTAAAGTTAAGGAAATATTTCTCCGATTGCGCAATAGCACTTAACACCTTTTTTAATAAAAGGCAACTTTCTAAACCCTTTCGCCTCCAAAAAAAACTGATTTAATTTTTTTTCTTAAATTATTAAAGAATATATAATAGGGGCGTTTCATAAATAGGGCAGCTGAAGATTTTTTACGAAAGCGCAAAAATACCCCCATAAGTGATTTCATTTTTTTATCAATAATAAATTCAAATCCTAAAATTTATTCTTGATCTTTTTCATCTTTTCTTACTGTAATGTAAATGATGTATATTTATTTCTAAAAATGAGATAAGCTACCTTTGCGTTCTGTCATATGCAGAACCATCATAATTTAGTTTTTTTTTTGCTAAAAGGAAAATATTCGACTTCACATAATCTAAGAGTTGTTAAAAATAAAATAAACGGTGGAAACTTAAAGAACGTAAAAAAATACTGCTTCAGAGTTAAGATAAGCAATTTTTGTTATAAAATAAATTAATATTTGTGCAGTTTTGTGATGCGAATATTTTCTACATACCAACAGATTTAATTCACGTTTTTTTTATTATACGGCTTTCAGCAGAAAACGGATAAAAATTTATTATGAAATCCGTCAACGATATTTTAGTGTCTTGAATTATTTTTTGGTTCTTTTGAGAAATTCATTGAAACTTAATAAATTGACTATTTAATTATTTTATTTTCTTTTTTATGGATTCTGTTATAAAGTAAGTTAAAAATATACTGATGAATTTGAACTTATATCCGATGAATTTCAGCGATTCTAACCATAATTCAATTAATATTTTTAATAAAGAAGATAAATTTTATAAACTATTAGATATATACATTTCCTGGTATAAATTGACGAGAAATATTTTAAATTTTCCAATGAAAATGCTAAAAAATAGTCGAATAATTTATTGAACCGTATGAAATACATTTATATATTACAAAAATGTAATAAAATATAATGTAAGCAATGAGTCTGGGATACTCTAAGGGGGAATGCTTTCGAAACGTTCGATCAAATTTGGTAGCTGCTTGTATATCTGTTGATGGTTACTTTGCTTGCAATATTTTTTTGTTAACTGATAAACAGCTCGATCTAATTTTATATCTGTCATAGATTGTTCTTTTTTTAGAAAATCTGAGAATATATTTGAAGTCTTCTCTACTGAAAAAATACTAAATAGCATCCTTCGATAAAATTAATTGTGGTCGGGCAATCCCTTCAAAATGCGTCAATTTTGATTTAAAGCATTAATTTGAAATAAATATAGCGACCTGACTTCATTATGGATTCGTTCTTTAAAAATTATCTATAAAATAGGTAAGAAAGAACATATAAGAATCATCAGACCTGTTTGATATATTTCAGCCTCAAGTAGATATGAATAAGCAAAAGTGAGTGTTTCCACAAAACTTGAAAATGCATTAATCCTTTTGGTAGGCATTCGAGCTTATTCATTGCTATTTTACATATTTGATAATCGAGTTCATAATATGCATCTCCAAAATATTAGGAAAAACTGGGGAAAATAGTCTACTGCAACATTGAGATAAACATGGTAAAACCAACTATTAGAAACGTTTTTAAAATCGGACACACTTGTTGATACAATATTGAGCTTATGAATTTGTATGTTGAATAAAAAACTGGGCTTGAATTGGACCGAGCGTGAAGGCCTATCTGAGCTTAAAATATAATAAAAAAACTATGTATATATCTCCAGAGTCATATAGAATAAATTTATAAATTCGAAAAAAAATGTTTGAATATATCTGGGAGGAAAAGGTAATAGAGATTCTCAGGCAAAGAAAGCGGTACATTTTTTTTCTTCAAGTTTTAAATGTTTTGTTGAAGTGATTTAGAATTTGGCATTAGGAAGACGAATTAGGTTGGGTGACGCAAACTAGCTTTTAAAAGTTACCCGTTGAGAGTATATGAGTAAACAAGATTCGAAGTTTTAATTGTATGTGCAAAATTTTTTATTTCTCTATCCTTCCGACTCTGAGGATTATTATGAAACGTTTCTAACCATAAATTGATTTTTCATTTCTTATATATTAATTTATATTGATGATTTATAGTGTTTCTTTACCTAACGCAACGTTGCTTCATTAATTTCCTTTTTTATACGGGTTAGTAGGTGTAGGGGAACAAGCAAGTTTTACTTTTGTTAATTTTATAATTGCTAATTAACAATATATAAAAAATTGGCTTGATCACAGTTTAGAGACCCAGGGCCAGTTTTAGTTTTTTTAAGCGTTGAGATCAAATTAACATTTGAGGATCTCTTAATATGGAAAGACAAAAAGACAATAAAAATATCATAAAAAAAGTTAAAATGTTAAAATATTGGGCCCAATTTAGATAAATATATGCACAAATATCTAACACATGAAATTCGTTCGTCCAAGTTTTGACGAAAGAATTTCTGTTTACTCAAAAAAACGGGATTTATGTAATTTTATATTTTAATTTTGCTTTCAATCAATTTCAGCTTTTAATCGAGGCGCGCAATTTTACAGCAGTAACATAAAATTGTTTTCAAACTGCCGATTTTTCTATTATTTTCGAAAAAAAGAGACAAAGCCTATATTTTTGGTTCGATGAATTCGGGTTAAGTTGTATTGTTCGATAATATGTTTAATTTTCGAAATTCCACGAAATGATTTATTTGAAGCATTTTTAGGAAAAATCAATCACGAATAGATATAAACGAGCAAAAAAAACAGCCATGCTCGCATATCAGAATTTCCAATAAAACATACATAACTCTCAAAAGACATTATTTATTTTAGATCTTCCCAGTTCGAATCTAAACTTGGATATACGGAAATAATTAAATAAGAAATAAACGTTAGCGTAGGCGTTCATAAATAGGGTAACAAAAAAATCGTTTTTTTACTTGAGATAAAATCAAAAAAGCTATATTTCCAGAATTTTATATCAACAATTTTATTTTTGAAAAGGCATCCCATTTATAACTATTTCCTTATCAAATATGTGAACTTTTATTTCGTCCCTCAACTCCCTGTTGGGCGTATCAATCTATAAAAATCCATTAAAAAATGTATCTTAATACAAAAATAAGATCAATATGAAGTTATGAATTTGTTAGGTATTCCTTCTGCATCTAGTAAGTTAATGAGATTCTCAATGAAAGGTCTTTTATTTCTAATAAGATGCTGATGGGGGGATATTCATATTGAATATCCCAAGATTAGAATATGAAGCATTGAAAAAAACTTTAAATTGATTGGCTGAACGGAAATATTTTTATTGATTGCACACTCAGACCGGTTCGGGCCTAATTAACTCAATGTTTAATTGTGTTTAGGTTAAGGGCCAGCAACTAGTTTATATATATCATGAGCTTATTGTTTAATTATACAAGAAAATAAATCTCGGAAGAATAAAATTCATCATGAACTCATATTTTTGACTGAATATTCATAAATGTTATCAACAATAGCGGCCGACTTTGAATATTCTCTAATTTCTGTATTAAGATATAATCTACTACAAAGTGAAACTCGCATGTATTATTTTCATTTTAAACAATCGATTCTTATAAAAAGTTTGTTCATTTTTCAATGGAAAACACTATTATAAATAACAAGAGCTATTAATTATAATCCGGGCAAGTGAAATTCAGTGTAAAATCCAATATTTACAAAGTGCTACAAGAAAAACTGAAAATTTCATAAGATTCAAATTGGATTCTGACGTGACAAGGTTAAAACGATTTTCACACGTACTTTGGAGCTTAAAGTCTAACAGAAAAAGGGATTTAGCCAGAAGAACTAATATTAGCTTAGAATGTTACAATTGGCGTCTAGAATACTATATTTTAAATGATCCTTTAAACTTCCACTCTTTTATTTCTACTCTTAAATAGGAATTTGTATATAGTTGAGATCGGGGCAAACAATAGAAACCGGCAGTGGAGTATCACAGGATCACTTTGGATTTAATCTTTCACAGCTCCCATTTAAGTATGCGTGAGTGAAAAGCGGCAATAGGACGAAAAATTACTTATTTATTCATATTTAATTTATATTAAGAAAATAATTCCATTTAATTTCGAATTAGTTGATAAGTGTGTCAAATAATCTCTTTGTCCATTTCTGCAAGTTTGAATGTTCGCTCATGAGTACGTTTACTATTTTTTCTTTTTATAATTGTACAACCTTATTAGTACTCTACCCCTTTCAGTAAATAACAATGATTTTTGACTCCGTTGTATTTCTTTTAAGGTGCTAAATTGTCCACCAAAGAATGTATCAATCGTTCATATATTTTGGCCGCCGATTATTCCCCTGTAATTGGTGAATGGTATTTCTATATTATAGTAAACATTTTGAAACACGTTAAAATATCGTTTTGGTAGATGCATCCCATATAGCTTCTCTAATTGTTTGGACGAGCCTATCTGCTCATCCTGTTTTGGCCGGAGTGTAAGGTGCAGATGGTAAGTAATGTATACGGGGTTTTTAAGAAGTTTCAAGATTCCTTTGAGAAAAAGCTGGGTTCATTATATAATATAAGCTTATATGAGATCCTAGTTTGAGAAAACATGTCTTTTAGGATACTAATGGTCTTTCGCGTAGATGTTTCATAAACTATGATAACCTCAGGCCGTTTGTACCAGAAACTGTTTCTATAAATAACACCTTTCAAAATATTTGGTCAGGCGAGGCCATATTATTTATTCCATGGAAAAATTATCTTTTTTCAAAAATATGAAATGCGTTTTATTTATTGTTTTCTCTCTTCAACTTTAGACAAATAATAGTTCGAGACAAAGAAGTGGCTCGATTTCTTTTTGCATTTAACTCCGTCATATATCAAGTCTTTCTAAGAATTTGGTTTTGTCCATACCCAAATTCTAACTATGTACTCTTTGAAGAGAATTATTTTTTTTTAATTTATGGGTTTCACTAGCCTTTGGCATAACATTATGCGATCTCTAACGATAGAATGCTCTTTCTATTTTTTTATATTTTATATTTATTCAATTCTGAACTGATTGTATTGTCTTTGGTAAATTTTCTAATTGCGCAAACTAGTTTGAGATGGATAAAATATTTTTTTTCCATTATAATGCAGGGGCCTTCTTATCAATATATCGGCCCATGTCTTATTAGATGCATTTTTGTTTTTCAATTTCAAAAGAAAGACTTGCCAGATAAACTTTGAACCTTTAAACGCTAACTGTCGACTTGGCAGATATTCCACTGAATGCAACACAATCTAAATAGTGATTGGGGATCAGTATTTTTAGTAAATTTAAGATCTTAAATAAACCGGTAAATTTTTTTTGATGCTCATAATATTGTTGAAGTCAATTTTTCAAAAACTGAATAATCGCACTGAGCATCATAGAAAATTCTAGACGTAAATGCAATTTGACTTTCTTAGCTTCTTGATTGCCGCAGCAAAATAACAGGTTTGATTGCTTGATTAGAAACGTTGCTATAAATGATAATTTACAGCTCGGGAAGGTAATGAGTCATTTAGGCATTTCATCCTTGCGCTCTCAATTTGTTTGATTATTTTATTCTGGCTCTCCTTTCATACGAAAAGAACGCTTTTTTAAGTAACTTGTAAACTGGTAAAAGTTTTTATGACATAGTATTAAGATGGGATTATAGTAGGTATCTAGGTCACAACAACTTCAAAGTAAGGTTATGTTTTGAGAGTTAGGCATATGAGAAACTTCTTCTGTTTTCCAAGGAGAAATCTAAATTTAATATCTGGTTATTTTATAGTCTGATTAATCGACATCGGATTGTAAGAATTGATGCTTTTTTTGTTTATTTTCAGGTCCCATTTGTAAAATTCGTCAAGAACCCTACATGAACTTCCCCATATTGCCTGGAAATTATAACATTATTGTTATAAATTATCTTTCTTTGCAAGAAGCATTCAATAATTTTTTGCAAAATAGTCTGAGAGGTCGCTAATTTGGAAGAGTATTGTTTGTGCGGATACAATCCGTTTAAGTGTTGATTGTAAGTAAATGTTGACGTTCGTCCTAAATTTATAGCTGTAAATAGACAGGCTCGAAATCTATCACTGAGAAAACTACACCCACAGATATTTTAATTAACAATACCCTAATAATGGTTACGAAATCTAGTATTCTGTATTGGAATTTTTAAACTAGCAGAAATTATTATTGGTCCATTTTATTGTTAAAATATTACACGAGGGCATGGCATGCTCGTTGCTATGCATTACTTTTTTTTCTCTTAATTCTCAATTTTTTTTGTGTTTTCCAAGAGCTTTTTTCAATCAGTTTTTTTATCGAAAAAGCGGTTAATCTTGGTGTTGGAAAAACTTACTTGCATTTTTGTTCAGATAAATTAATATTTTTGGTTTAAAATACGACTGATAAAAGGTAGAAAAACAGGATTCGTTGAAAAAATAGATGTAGTTTTAATTTATCTACTTTATTACCCATTTTTTAAATCAAAATAAGTGATTCTATAAGCCAGTATCTTTCTACAGTTTTTAGATTTACTTCCCTGACAAGTATAATATTTAGAGTTTCTCCAATTTCATCGTTCAACATATACATACAGTAAGTATAGCGAGGATTTTAAATGATTTGTCACTGTAACTTCTGAAATTCTCGCTTATGTTTCTAATATTTTTTTTTTCATTTATTCATAAAGCTAAGGATAAATGATCGTCCTTGGATGCACAGCATTAATTTTTATTTATGCAAGACTTTAAATAAAGAGGAAATTCAGCCAAAAAATGAAATGCACGATTAAAAATTTTGTTGTTAGGATAAACTCTTTGCAAAGAAGATGCCTGGTATCCGTTAGTTTCTGCCTACATGCTACTTTTAGACGTTTTTGTTTAAAAAATTGACATGTCGTAGTCCTTATGCCAATAATCTTATATTTAATGGGTTTTCTCCAAAACACTGGTAAATCTTTGCATCATCTATTTCTATATCTCTTCTTCCAAATCTGTCATAATTTAATGTGCTGTGTCGATTGACTTTAACGGTTAAATCTTTAATTGATAAAAGAGCAGGGCTATGCTGTTGTTTTACTGATATTGACCGTGCTCAAATTTATCGCGAATTTCTACTGCTTTACAATTTTTCAAAAAGTATTCCTTTAAAGATTCTCCTTCATCCTTCTTTACAGATGAAAATAAAAATATTTCTGGCGATTTAATTAGTTTTGGATTAAAATGGAGAAATTACATCGCTACATTGGCTTTTAGTTCCATCGAAACGGAAACGCCTAATTCAGATTGGCCAACTAAAATTTTATAAACACATGGCTTTAATAGTGATAAGAACGTTCAAGAAGCCACATATATAAAATGTCAAAAAATAGAAACCTAATTTTTAAACTGTAGAAAGTAGTTCTTCCTTGATTCTGCTCTTTCTTCAAATTATTGTTTCTTTCCTTTTACTATATCTCAAATTATCATCAGTTATAAAATTTAAGCTTTAACATTTAAAAAAATTCTCCATTACTCTACTGTGCTCTTGTATACTTCTCAGTATACAAAAAAAAGAATTCGATTTTTAGGATTTTTTTATCTGTAGATCAGAGGTTATATTACTGTTGTAGGCTACGACCTTTCTTTTAAAAACTGAAGCTCTCCCATCCGATACGAATAAAAAAAACGTGAGAAATGTGAAAATTTTGTTAAAATTTTTTTTACTTATTACGGGGCTTACCAGCTGGTCGTAAATTCCCTTTGAGTACTCCTATTTAAATAACCATCAAATTTTATAGATGTTGTACAATTTATTATTTTGCAACATCTTATCATTTCCAATTCATGATTTGATAAAATATTACTTTGCCGCATATTTTATTGATGAATGGATTTAAAATCGTAAAAATGTTCACGGGGGATTACAAATTTCTTGTAACCTCTTTTATTTTGCATGCAAAGTTGTCAAATTCTGTGCCAACCTTAATTTATTTGCACCTTTCAAGGAAAAATAATATTAAGACAACGACAAATCTTTTATAAAAGAAAAAGATTTGTTGTTGAAGAGGGAAGATTAGGGTGTGAAACGATCACCAGAAACATCCATAATCCTTAGTCTCAATGTAGAGGGATATATTCTAACAAAAAGAGAGCTGCTTCCTTAAAATTGACAGATTTAATAAATGAAAATTGATTTAATTTATCAAATATAAGAATCAATATATTATAACTAACGTTCAAATGAAAATTTTAAATACATCAGTTAACGTAAGCAGTATATGAAGATATTTCGAAAAATTTGAAGATTCATATAAATATATTATTTCTATCTCTGTCAAAATAAATTGTTCAGAAATTAAATTCAAATGAAAGCTTAAGGGCACAGTATAATTCTAAATACTCTCTAAATATACGACACAGGAATATAATATATTTTGGCACCGGTCCATTTAATATCCATCGTTTTAGTGGTTACACGGATTGACGAGAGCTTAAAGCCCTCTGAATATAAAGGTTACCTTTAAAAGGCACACAATATAAAAATTGTATCAACCATTAATGCAAGTAAGAGTTTATTCGTAAGATATACTTGAGTAAGGGTAAACCAAGAAATTTTACAAAGATTTCTAAAATACTTGATTTGAGTTTAGGGGACAGACGAAGAGTTTACTATTTTAATAGAAAATGTCAGATTTCATCCCTCAAATGAATCATTCTATGATTCATATAGTTTAAATATAAAGCACTTAACTCGTATTAGTCGATTCTTGAATTTATGAGAGCAATTTTTTTCTCAAATAAAGTGAATGGTAAGAGAAACCAATAGTTTCGTTTAATATAACAATGTTAAATTAGAAAATAATTGATTGCTTGCAGAGAATAACGAATAAATATTTTATGAATTATATAGGTCTTAACGAAAACATCAAAGATATTGCATTCTTGGGTAATAAATTCATAGAGATGAACTATTATTATGTTTTCAAGCATAGATTTTATTAACATTGAAAAATATTTTGTGTAACTTTGATTTATAACTCGGGCTATTAAAAACCGCCCACAATCGCCAGAATATATCATACAAGCTAGAACACATTGGAGAGATCTGGCTATTTAGCATCCGCTGGCAACACGCTAAAAGAAACTAAAATATAAATCAATTCCCTGCGATAATATTTTAAATTTTATAAAATTATATTTTTTTATTTATAACATTACATCAATATAACGTACAGGCAACTAACATACGGTTACAAAACAATTCAAGGTTATTACATGTCTAAGAGCTAAAAGCCGCACTGGATTATACCATTCATACCAAAAATATAACCCAATAAAGCTATTTTTGTATGATTTTTTTATTTAAAAGGATTGATGAGTTTATATAACACCACCGTTTTCCCTAAAATGATGTACCCTAACTTGAATAAAATACATTATATTTTATAAAAATATATAGTTTATTCGTAAATTATTTTCTTTAATATGCATCTGTATGTTAGTTTCAAATTTGAAAGCCACTTGATATCAAATAGCTATGCTGTTTCATATTGAGTTTGCGCAATACCTTTTTACAATGCTATTATATAAATTTATTATTTGACCAAATCGAAAATATTGTATCTTCCCAAGAAGGACTGGCAAGAACCGACCACATTTTTTTTATAATTCAAAAGGAACAGATAATTTTGCAAGCTGGTTGCAACTCTCTCCGCGCTCTGTCATAAGATACAGTTATCAATTACATCATGCAAAGTACACCAAGAAGTAATTATTCCATACAATAAACAGTCCTCTGAATATAAATATATATAGCTACCCATTATTTCGTCAGGAAATAATGTTAAACAGAATTGATATTTATCTGTTATTTGTGCTTCGTTTAATCTGAAAAATCTCGAACAAAAGAAACAATAAACGCTAATCTAAATTTTATAGCGTACAAAATATATTCTTACATTTAAAAAAAAAAAAACTTAATTTGCATATATCTTAATGATTTTGACCAAAAGCCGCCTCATAAAAAAACTGGGGCTCTAGACTCAAAAACCTCCCATAAAAAAAATAAAATATTCCCAATAAGAAGTAAATATTCATTTCGATATCAGAAAAATAATGTTAACTTAATTCTTTAATCAAAAGCAATAATTTTCGAACGTTTTTAGTACACAATGCTAGATTATTATGATAATGAACATTTAGCTTTCTGCTTGCAATATTTTTTTGACACACAAAAGAGTCAATCCCTCTCCTCCAGGATACAGCAGCGGCCCTAAAACAGGCTCTGGTATAGTACGTAACATATTATTGTAAATACAATTTGAAGAAAATAAGTATTTTTCGCCAGAAATCGAGCTAAAAACGGTACACTTTCCAATTCAATTAACATTTTATCCTTCACTCTCTCTATGATGGTTTGAAAAAAACGATTTATCTACATTTATGTTCATGAGCCGGTTATTGAGGGACTTATTTAGGCTGGCTTACCCGCTCATAGTGTTCAAAGGGTTAAAATATTCTTTTAAAGAATGTTCGAGTAGATTTCATCTATACATCTCGATGGTTTCAATAACTTTAATTATCGATATTATAAATTTAAAAAAATAGTTTCACACTCTCAATCAGCTTTAATAATGAAAGGATTCTTATATATTTATCGTTCTGTGGCCAAGCGTAAATATAATAGATTGGAAAAAAGAAGCGAATTTATGCTTCATACTCTAAAGGTTAATAAATACCCACTAGATGGTGTAGATTTACATCCTTGTTTAGCCGTAAGGCAAAAAAAAATATCCATAAAAATAATATAAGATTTAAACCATTAAGTAGCAAAAAATTTGAAACGTTCATAGAATTTTCAAAATTATGTTTCAACAAAAAATAAGATAAATCACGAATTCTAAGAGAGGAATGCAGGGTCCCCATAAAATTGAGTAAAATTTAAGGGATCTTTTTATCCGCTATTTATCCACTTTTAACTCTTCCGATTGATTGAAAAATGTTTTTATTTTTAGGAGCATCGCGACCTAAAAAAGTTCGAAAAAATTTGATCAACGAGAGAGTTTATAGCAAATGATCAAATAATCAGATGCAACTGCAGTCGAACGGAGTTTGAAAGAGTTTTCTTTATAAATTCTAAAATTTAAAAGATGGTTAGATATTTTGAACATCGGAAGGTATAGTTAAAAAGACATTGCGTGTTAAAACGAATAAAATGTGGTAGAAGTAGCTTCCTACGAAATATTAAGTTATTTACGATAGATTGCAGAAGGATCTACAAGGAAACATGATTCTCAAGGTAAGTAATATCCAGATTTTTGAAGTATTTCTTCTTCATAATATTATCGAAAAGATTAAACCAATAAACATTCCGCTTATTTAAAAATCATAAAAAATGAAGCCTAAAAAACTGAAAAAACCATTTAATTGTTTTTTTATACTTGATTTAAAAGGAACATAAAAAGATATCCTTTCATACATATCAGAATTATCAAAAGCTTTTTAATTTCTTCTTTATTTCTTAAATCTTTTTTCGGATATTTCGACCTTATTCTAAAAATTTTTCTTGACTCAAATTGAACATTGTAACCAACTGCTTTATCAATTTTGTTGAATTCTTCGTCATCGCCTACTCAAAGAAGAATAATCAAAATCAATGAGTCAATAGAGCATAAAAATAAGGATAGAAAAATATTATAACCAAGAATATTTTGTTTAAACAAACAAATATGAGTTTTTATGAGAATTCCAAGATGATAGAATAAGAGAACTGGAATTCTCAAACAAATTAGTTTAAATTTTGGAACTATAACATTTGGCCGATTTTTATTTCGAAACTCATAATAAGTTACAGGTGACTATAATTGATATGTTTATCTGCATGCAAATATGTATAAAGCAGAGGAAAAATTAATTGTAAAAGACAATCAGTTGTGAAAAATTGCCTTAAACATAAATGCAAAAAATAATCTCAAACCGAACAAAATTAGTGGAAGGCAATTTTTTATATGAATTACATAAAGTATAAGCGGTCATCGTTTTACATTGGTTTACATAATATAAATAAATCTTATTTCTCATCTAACCTACAAACCAGTAAAGATAAAAAAACCTTTATCTTTTTCGATAACTTGACTTTTCTAATTAAATCATGACAAGGGCCTAATACTTATTTAGAGTCAAAAATATATTATAGTGACAATACTTTAGGGGTCAAACTTTCCTAAAAAATCGCGAGGCAAAACCTTTGTGATACCGCATCTTGAGAGAAAAAAGGTTGGCTTTGAGGTTGTTTGGGGAGATACACCAACTTCCACTAATCTTTGCAGCATTCCTATCTGGCGTCAGGAGGAAGTAGAGGTGGTAAGAGAAGGGGGGGGGGGGTAGTTAGGGGATTTTCAAATTTATAAAAATTTGACCAGTTAAGTTGTACAGATCTAGTCTGAAAAGAAAATAACACTCATCACCATAAAATCAAAACCCTGAAAAGATATTTTTTCTTAAAGAGAAATAACTTAAAAAGTAGGGGGTTATATTTCACTGTTCTAACTTAACAAGGCTAAATCAAAAAACGGGACGAAAGGTAAAGCATTGAAGGGTCACGCATAGAAATTAGGAAAATAGGAGTTGAGGATCTATTTGTAAGTCTCTTACGTAGATAGCGTTTCTTTGTTTTATATTAAAATAAAATTTTTAAATGCTGCTTCATATCTTGCAACTTCAACTTCTAGTTATAACAAGGGAATTCAAAATTTCGGTAAAAATATAAATATGAAAATTCTCATAAAATAATTAATATATTGCCTTGCGCAATTCAGATAAAAGACAGAAGAAGTTATCAAATTTTTATGCTTGTTAAGATTATTGTTATAGATATTTAAATCTTACCTCTGGGTCTATAGGTATTTCGATCTGTTCCACTGTGAAGAATGATAGAAAAAGTAAAAAGCCTATTCTATTATTTAACATTGCAAATATAGGCGTGCCATAGACATGCGTTATACTTTAAAGCTGTAAGAAAAATTTTAAGACCTCCCAAAATTAATCCGAAAATCCCTCTCAAACAAAAATTTGCGCGAATAAAATATCAGCAAAAAAACAATAAAATTACATTATTTACTCCCATATACTAATTTTTACAAGTTCAAATATAAATATTTGACTGCTGAGAAAGGATGGCGAATTTTGATATCATTTGCAAAAAAATGTTCAAATTCATTTCTTAGGAGAGTTACAATCGAGAACTGTTTGGATTAACGGTTGAAAATAATGTCATTAAAAAGATAATTGTATTAATACAAGAAACATAACTTTTACTAGAAAATCACTAAGCAGTAACTATTGAAAATCCACATAGTAAGATCATATTCTTTTGAAAAATTAAAATTTATGAATAATTTCCTTTTTTGGGAGGGCTGTCAATATATTCTCCCCACCTTTGTTTAATTTCGTGTAAACATAATTTAATCAATAAAATATAATTAATATTTTTTGTATCCATATATATTTTTAATAATGCTCCCTATTGACATATTTATGAAAATATTCCCTCTCGCTCGGAAAAACTCAATTTCAGTTGTCTCAAGATGTGCCTCACGCAGTTATAGGAATTATCTGATTTAATAATCAACATAATTTAAAAATTGATGATGCTTTTTCAAAATGGAAATAATTTCTAATATTTTTATAATTTTCATAAAATAATTAATATTTTAAATCGAAACCTCGAATTGGTAGCTTCACCCTTCCCAGAATGTTATTATCTAGAAGGTAGTAAAAGAACTACTGCAGCATCAGAGTTTATTATTTGGCCATTTTTTTCAATATTGACAGTCTATTGGAAAAAAAAATCTTAGAAATTAAACTAAACTCAATTCAACACTTTTAATTTCGGTAGAAAGATATAGGATGTTAACTCATTATAAAATATGCATTTGAAAAATTAATGGGATATAACAATATTTTTATAAAGTTACTATGGGGGTTTAGCAATAACAATTAGGACCCAATCCCAATATGTTCAGCTTCCCTATTCAGTCCAGTAGTGCCTTATCGCGTAGAATTGAAAAATTTCACACTATACACTTGATAGTTCGACTAATTGCATTTAGGAGAGATGTTGCTAATATCTTTTAAAAATCCTTAAAACACATATTTACAAATCGCTCAATTTAAAAACTGCTCTTTTTCAAAACCCCAACGGGTACGAGAACGTGGCAATGTGTTGAACTTTATTCTAGTATTACGTAAACTCGAAATTAAAAAAAATAGAAATATGAAATATGAAAATTTATAATTAAACTTAGTTAATATTTTATACATTAAAAAATATTTAATTTGGAAAAATGGCAATAAACTCAGCGCAGTCGCGGCAGTATAATATTGATCTAATTTAGCGGTTCTTAAATTGGTAATTCCGACCCACTAATACCATTGCTTACACTTTACAAAAATTATCGAAATCAACCAAAATCGACGGTGGAAAAGGCACCCGTGCCCAGATTATGACATGTTATTTTTTATTATTTTTTTAAACAAAACTAAAATTTTAAATAATATTGTATTTTTTAAAACTAAATACATTATGATGAGAGCACTCACAAGCATGTCCAAAATAAAAATGGAGAGTACATCCTAGAATTTATAATTAAAAGAAAACTAAAATGTTAAAAAATCTTATACTATAGTCCAATAATTTTATAGGTTTTGTGTTTTTTAAATAAAATTTTCTGCCCTTCGGCACTTGCATGAATTTACGAAAATTCAAAACGGCCTTATTGAGTTCTTACAAATGTAATAAATTAATAACTACTTATTTGATTTCAGAATTCTAAAATAGCCAAATCCCGTGTGTAGTAAATTTTATGAGGATCAGATATCGCAAAAAAAAAGCGACAATCAAATGCAAAGGTAATGAGTGTGGATTTTCAAAAAAAAACTGCAGACACTCTATTTCATTAAAAAAAAGACAGTTCAATTACTGCTCCCTTTAAATTCATAGTTTTAGTGAATCCAAAATGGAATTATGGACAATTTTGGATATCACTTTTTTCTGGACAGC
The DNA here is from genome assembly GCA_009887335.1 of Henneguya salminicola. Classification (NCBI taxonomy): domain Eukaryota; kingdom Metazoa; phylum Cnidaria; class Myxozoa; order Bivalvulida; family Myxobolidae; genus Henneguya; species Henneguya salminicola. Next base: position 6,998 of record SGJC01000073.1, on the reverse strand, counting down.
AAAAAAATCAATTGATCATGCCCGCATTGAGCTTTTCGCCAGTCATCAACAAAGAAAGGTTAATGATATGATTTCTGCAAATAAGTCTGTTCACCTGTATAAAACTGTTCAGATAATTCGGATTTCTTAAGCTGAAAATTTAAAAAATTGGTGAATGCGCCTTGAAAGATTGTTGAACTGGACGAGGAAAAGTTCGGAATGCAAAAATAGCACTGAGGTATGCTAATTGACAATAAAATTGAGAGGAATAATGACAGGACGGTGAATTTTCGAAGAATAAAAGCCGGAACTACAATATGTTTTTTGTTCCTGCTCAAAATTGATAAAAACCTCTTTCTTCTGTCATAATATATTACATTTCCCCCGGCATTGAGATACATTTGGTTTGATGGAAAGCGTACATCTCCCTGGCAACAAAAAATACACACATAAAAATTTAAATCATTCCGTATGATTCCTAATTGTAGAAATAATTCATAAAAATAATGTAGAAAACCGATGGCATGTTTTAAAGGTGTCCCTACCTTTATCTGGAATAAAAGGTTTTTTTATAAACCACACAAAAACAAGACTAGGACGTTTATTTTTTTTTCTACGTGCATTGAAGACGGTAAATTTGTTATAATCATAATATTATTGGATATATTTTATATTTCCGAGATTCGTTTCAAAACTTGTGGATGCAATCAAAAAGTATTTCTGGTGCTAGCCTTGTTTCGATGTTAATTACTTTTAAATTCGGTTAATTGTCAAAACGAGTGTATTTTAGCATTTTCATTAAAATTCAACAGTTAAAAGTTAATATCAAGGCCCCTTTACAATCAATCATAGCGGCGACCCCGTGTATATTTCGGATACATTAGCGTCCCAAATGAAAGCTATCACTTACCAGATAGAAATGACTGGGCGCGTGGTGATGAAGTAATGGTGGTCATTGTGAGCCACTTTAATAACAAAGCATTAATATCTTAACTTTGAACAAAATGGAAAATGAAGCCTGGAAGCATACAATTTGCATCGTAGTAATTCTTAAAATCGTACTCTTACTGTTAAAATATAATAAATCGATGAATTTCTATCCCCAATTGTTTTCCCAGTTTTTTTTAACAGAGTTTGGAATTTATTAACGGAATCTCATACACCGCATTGGTTGTAATTTATACTATCACTGTGCTCTAAATTTATAAATTGAGAAAATCCAATGTGGATAAAATAATAAAAAATTTGTATGATTTAGATAAGGCACTGTCTAAATTATGAGTTTCATGGGACTTTTTTAATTGTTGTTAAATTCTTGCGTTATCCGGTGAGCTTAAACGTCACGTTAAATCCACAAATTAAAAAAAAGGATAATAAATGAAACAAAAAATACAATTTCGCATTTTATGTCAGAATCCAAATTTTAAAAAGTTTGAAAGCACCGATTTTTAGTGAAATTTAAAAATCGAACGTCGTTATATTGGGATATTTTTTACCTTATATATTTCACTTCTTTTTAAATAGTTTATGCTATTTTTTTTGCCTTTTGATTATTTTCCTTCCCAATATGTCTATTTATTTAAATAACATTGAATTTAAAATTTGATTTATGTTTTATGAAAATTAAAAAAATTATGGGGTTTTCTGATTTTTTTAAAGTTTCTAAATTTTGTTCCCAAAGCCATGGTTGTGAATCGTAAGAGCACGACCTTCGAATGCAAATACTAGAGGTTTTAGCCTCGATGAAACTGGAAATGGTCACAAAATTTAAATATTTATTTTGGGGCGGGCCGTAAAAATACGGTGGCAGATCTCGACGGGACAGGCGCATAGGTATTGCACCATATGGGATGCAAAGAATTTCCTGTAATTTTGATATATTGGTTAAAAAAAAAACAAGTTCAATTTAACTTACGAGTGCGAAATACACAACTGCTCATTGCACTTTATATTCTCTAATAGCCCCACAGTAGCTGAAGATATATGCACCCCACGTTTACTGTTTTTAATATCGGGATATAATATGATGTCCCTTTTATTAATTAACATTTAGGATCCTTCTTCAAATTTTTCCAAAGAATATTAGATATTGTTGATGTTATCCTGCATGATTTTTCGCAGTGCTGTGTTGAAAGAATTAATCGCGGCATAATTTGCTATTTTAACATAAATCCATCGACATTTATTTAAATTACAACATAAAAAAAACAATGGAATAAAAATATAATTTTTGTATCAGAACTTTTATTATTTTATATAGTTTTGTAAATCGCATTTATTCGTTTTATTAGACTCAAAATTATATCCATACTATCATGATATATTATATTGTAAAGATATAAAACTTTGGTTGGTCTCAACTAGCTTTTCTGTATTTTCTTGAAAAGTTTATAAAATAATGAGTATAACAGCACTTTTCGTGATACGTATGTATGCCTAGCAATTGAGAAAAACTATTCATATTAGCCTTTATCGTGTGTAGGCTTGGCCAGTCACAATTTTAGATTATATTTTAAGAGTAATTAACGTTTTTAAAACGAAAACGATGAATCGATATTTCGCATACCATAACGATTAGTTATAAACGAAAGTCTTTAAAGTCAGTTAGTAATTTATTTAAAATACCATCGGAATATCATATTCGATAAAGATATTCAGCCCAAATTGATAAATTTAGGTCTCAATCTTTTGTCTTAGACCGCACCTATTTTTTTAAACCATTTCCAAGATATTTCAATATTTTGTGTATATCCTTCTGTATATTAAAAAGTGTAAAATTTTGGCAATTTCTTCCATCTTTTTAGCAGTATCCACATTCTTCTATTCCTTTATAGGCAAACCAAATACCAGAAATAGAAATTGAATTTATCTGTATTTATTGGAGTATTGCAGAATGAAGCGTCTCTCTGGATCGATCAGCGACCAAAGCTATTAATTGATTCAACAAAATATTTCTTTCAATTCTTAAAAAAACCAAACTGAACCTAATCTTCTGATTATGTTATATTTTGGCCTGAAAAACAAACTTTCGTCTGATTCTACTAAATCTATTGTCTTCTCCGGTTATTTCACATAGCGTTGAACGATGCCCCATGATAATATCCATATAATTATTTATAAAATCATAGAGTTTCTTATAAAATAGTAATAATCCATTAACACTCTTTAATTAACACATGAATCAACGGCAGAGCTTGGGAAGAAGTGCTCGTTATTCACAGAAAGTAATTATAATATTATTGTCTCAGAATGGTAATCAGGGCGTTTGGAGTCATGCGTCTTTAGTGGGGTTGAGTCTGTCTTTACAAATATTGTTATAGGAAAGAAATCCTAGATTTAATATATTGAATTAATTGGGGAGAGGTAAATAATAAAAAAAACTTCTCAAACAGGTTTATTTAAATGTTATTCAAACCACTCGCAGTAAAAATTATAAAAATAAAGGCTATAATATTATGATATGAATAGTACAACATCTCAAGAATTTTTTATACAAATATCTACGCGCTGATTTGTATGCCTGGTATATGTAGAATTACAATATGATCAAGAATACTGCTTCAACAACAAAGAATTTATCATAAATTCAATAGTACCAATTTCTGTTATCACTAAACTAAAGCTAAGGAATAAAAAGATTAAATTATAAGGTCTATTGCTAAAAATACAAGGCCGTGCGCATTTAGTAACTAAGATTACATCTGTAAAGATTCAAAAAAAAAACAGCGAATTTACTATAATTATCGTTATCATGAATATTATAATACTTTTTATTAAAACTTAATCCGAATAAAACATAAAAATTTATACCCACAACGTGTGCGTAGTATTGTAAATTGAGCAGGATAAATTCAGTTGAGTCGAGTTTTTATTATTTCATACTTAAACTAATTATATGAATTGTTATTGAAGTGGCAGAATTTTTTTTATCAAATAAACCTTAAATTATATGAATTTCTCTATATAATGCAATTTAATAATTTTCTGATAATAATAAGAGTACAAAAATCGAAAATAATACTCATCAACTACGTAGTTGGATTTTGCATTACTATCTCGTGGATTTTATTAACAAATACGTTCAAAACCCTCTTTGCAAGATTTATCTTTACATACAGTCGTTAACGTGGAACATTAAGATTTATCTGGATGCACCTCATATTTTTTATAAGATTTAATATTTGGCTCGACCAGACTCATTTTATATTTAGAGTGTGGGTATCATGATGAGCGATAAAAATATTTCCTATAAGTTACAACTTGGAGAATAAGGCCATCAAAATTGTCAATTTAATCACTACACCATTCATTCATCTCTCCATATTACATAGTACTTGCCAAATATTAAAAAATAATTAGAAATGGAGTGTTAGCGTCTTTTTTATACTTCGATAAATAATTTATCTTTGCCAGTCTCCTACACCTGTCAAGCATATACCATTTAATCATTAAGTCACATTTAATACACTAACACTCGTAATTCATTCACCTTTTTTTCGTTGATGAAATATTTATCAATCTATTGTTTTATTCACCCTTTGCCAATTTTTAAAATCCTTTGAATTATGTTTTGTCCATTCTCTTGCATCCTACTTCGATACACACAGCCTTTTCATTGCAAAAAAACATTAATCGTTCTGAATTACTCTGTTTGGCAATGGATTGAGTAACCTTACTTTGATCCCACTGCCTATTTGATATATATGAGAATTCTGGTTTTCACTTCTTTAAATAAAACGGCAAAAATCATACTTGCTTTCAATTATTTTCGTTTTTATCGGCAAAAGTTCTATACAATCTTTGATACATCGCAAAAAAGCCAGTTAAATATTAGTTGGAGAATTTTTTTATGGCTGATTTACAATTTTCTCAGCTTGACGTATCCATACCATACACGTCACAGATATTTTAGTTGTGGGAGAGAGAATTGTTAGACAAGATTTGAATCTTAAACATATTAGACAATCCTAATCTTGACCTTCAATATTCAGTTATGATTTTTAAGCCTCAATTATATTTCTTTTTCTTGTCTCCTTGTTTTAAGCCTTCAGCAGGCTGTCGATAATAAGTTTTTCCGAACAATATACCTTCCCAACATATTTTACAGAGGGAAACTAGAAATTTGTGTGGAGCCAATAAATTTTATAAATTATCTTTTTAACTACAATTTTTTAAAAGTTGCTTCCTTTATGTTGTCGCGTATATGTGTATAAATGGGATCACTACAGACTACAATACCAATTTTATTTTCTTGTTAAGAAATGGAAAATTAACTAGGAGATGATAATTTGAACATTGAAAGATTAATCTGACGGGTAAAATGAATACTCTGAACGTGAAAAAGGATGTATAATAGGAAACCATGAAAATTCACGCCCCGCAACTAAATGTGTCACATTCCAACAAATTTAGCCTCCTCGTAAAAAAATTAGAAAAATTATTTAATAATCTGTTTTTGTTCCTAAATAAATTAATTTTTAATAAGAATATATGAAAAATTGGAATTAAAAAAATTTTTGGTTATCTATAAAATGATTTATAATTTTTGACGACTGGAATTAAAATGAAACAAAATTATAAAAAACACTTGTCCCTTCCAATTGTAAATATAATATTTTATGATGGTGTATTTAATCTTAGTTTTTTTAAATTATTTGTTTAGTTTTTATCCCACTAACAATTTTAAACACAGGGTTCTCGTTGCTGCTTGCCACGCAGGCATTATAAAGAATTCATAGAAATTATGAACATTTGAATGAAGCTGAGCATAGCATTTAAAAGTTTTGGTGCAAAACTCAACTAACATCTATTTTTTGGAGATAATAAAAGATGTATCAGACCATAACCATGACAAAAATAATAATACCACATTCGAGAGAATGCCGTTAGTAGCCTAAAATAAGAGATAAAATAGATTAATTTAATTCCAATCCCAGTACACATCCATATTAAGCCCCATCTAAACAGTGCAGTTTTAATCGATATTCCAAAACAATTAAGTTTAATACACACCGTGTAAAGAGCGATACGAAAACACTTGACCATAGCATGTTCTAATACGAAAATTCCTCTTATAGCCATTGAAGTCAATTTTAAAATTTACGCGGTTTATCAACGTCTATTTTTTTTACATTCATGGCTTTTAATGACAGGAGTATTATGATGGGATGTTAATAGCTGGTCGAAGTGGTTCATTTTCTAGAATATAACATTGACTCGCCGGTGAAACATTGAAAGTTGTTTCTACAATATTTTTTCAGAAATATTATCCGATTCACTTTGAGCACTGCGAAAATGTTTGACTCACGTCTATTTATTTCCTTGACAATAAAAACGCAGGAGAAAACATACAACTAGATTTTAAAAAAAGTATAACTTCTGATTCCCTAATCTAATATATCTAAAATACTCTCTGACGTTGAACGAACTACAATGAGTGCTCTTTCAAACGCAAATCTCGAATTCATTATTGACGAAGAGTATTTCCCCTAGTAACAAAGGGAAAATATAAAAATCAATGAGGTTGACTTTAAAAAGTATTATGAACAATTATGAATTGCGAAATTACGGGAGACGCCAGTGCGTTATCGCTTTCATTTCTGTTAGAGATGGCCCATAATTTTTTTATAATTTGGAAGAATCTATGCCGAAATATATTTATTGGATAAATTGATAACATTCTTCAAAAGTACGTATTTTAATGGTTCAAGACAGCGAGAGAAAAAAGGCACACTGCGTATCTTCTTTATCCGATTGAAAAGTGGAACCACTTCTTAACTGCTAGCAATGTATATCAAAAAGAACCATATCTGTCGAAGTAAGGCATAATGGACTGTAATCTCTTTTTCAGAGTACCATCTGACATTTGGCCTCTTTTTGAGGGCTTAAAATGTGGTATTATAATTGAAAAAACAAAATTTCTTCATTCCTTATTTGATTTCAACAACTACCTCATCTAGAGCCAATGCCCTTGTGGTACGGCGTCCCTAGAGGGAAGAGGTGGGGTGTGATGTTTAGTG
>SGJC01000072.1:0-34367 GCA_009887335.1 Henneguya salminicola | reverse complement strand
TTTTGTATTTATAAGCTGGGACGTAAAAAGAGTACAATGAATCAATAATATAATAGGGTTCTATTCGGTAGTACGAGCCGTTTTTATTATTTTTATTTTAATGAAATTGTATTTTTTAAACGTGTTTTAGATCTCCAAAGGCCAAAATTCCTAAATATTTTTAAAAATTTATTAAAGTGGATCGCCATATATATTCTGAAATGTACGAATCCAAAACATAACAATGCATTCCTCTTCTGCGCTTGTTTCCCTCTTTGGCCGATCCCCATGTTGTCTCGATCGTTTGTGTATGAGCTCAGCTTATTTGATCTACAAAATTCTTGCTGTGGTTCGCTGTTAAGTGTTTGTATCGTTTGTCCTTCCCTATTTTAGTATAGGATTTCCATTTTTCGATTTTTATAATTGTTGGGCTTATGATCGTTCCGGGTTTAATCCATTTGTATGAATTGTAATAGGGTTGCTTCTGCACGATCTTCTACGGGGATTATAAAGCATTATTTGCTCTCCCTACAGATTCCGCCAAATACCCATTGTTGAGGCATTATTCGCCCTGCATTATGTTTCCTTCTTGTATAGAGACATTCGTCTATTTTGACGGTCATTCCAGGCCCATCGATGACCTTTTGGGTTTTTGGAGAGATTGAATGCAGACTTCGCGCAGTAATCCTTCCTATCCCCCGTCGAATCGTTTCCAACTTCAAGTTGTTGTTCCCAGAATTTGATCGAAGTTAATTTCAGTGCCCAGCAGTAAATAAAATGAGCGACAGTTTGAAAATTGAGACGGGATGCTGAAAGCCATGTTCCAACACGCACTCCCAGATTTTGATTGCAGCATTTCTTCCGACAGCGCCACTGAATCCCATGCAATTTCATTTCGTGCTCGTTTTTGCAAATTCTCTGTTTTTTTCCAAAATTCCATTTGTTTGAAAAAACAATATTGCTTATGATTCCTCCTTAATAACATCGAAAAGTTCTCTGAATTTCAAATTAAAAAATTAATGATGGAAAATATTAAAAAATGCAACTTATTTTTGTTCAAAATAAATTTAAAAAATACATAAAATTATTGATTTAATTTACAATGAATTGCAGGTGCAGTTTAAAACGGATCGTATAACCGAAAAGTACCTATAATAGCATTGATTTTATTGTATTTAGATATAATTCATAAATTACAATTGTAATACATTTTCAAAAACATTTTTTTACCCGCGCTTGCGTAATAAAAATAGATATTCGCATGAGAGTGTATGCGTAACTCGTAGATCTGGAAGGCTTTCAGTGCCAACCAGAGTGTTTATTTTTAGTTTTTTTGGAATAAATTCTGAGGGCAGAAAAAAAAGAAAGTTAAATCATTTATTTGCATAAATATTAATCTTTGAAGTTTAAAATCTGAAAAAAATTATAAAGAGTATTTATTACCTAAATTTTACCTTTTGATTTTTGTGCAACTTTAAATCATCTGTCTTATTATTTATTCCTGTATCAGAGCCCGCCTTTTTTTAGCGATTATTTGTTACAGTCAATACCAATTCGGCAAGCCAATCGTTTATGATATTTATTAAAGAACTTGTTTCTGTAAAATTAAAAAAATGCAGACTTTTCTTCTCGTATAAATAATCGTCTTAGTGAGGTAAATTTGAAAATTAGTTACCGACAAAGAGAATACACAGTGCGAACTCTACAATACGTCGAGGCAAATTTATAGTTTTTAGTTTATGCATTGAGGTGACTGAAAAGTGCCAACATGCAGATATGATTTGTGTTTGTTTTTCTTCTATACGTGTACATATTAAGGATCAAAAAATTAATTAATTTATAAAATACGAATCAAAGTATATTTCAACATGTTCATTCGCCTTTATCATTTGATGTAACTGCGGGCATTAGAGAGTCAATTTCTGTTTCAAAATAGATGATATCCTATGTTTGAAATAATAAACGTTTTAAAAATATAATGGGGCAACTAACAGAATAAAGGGGTTGTAACATACACCTGCCAATTTAAAATTTCGCAAATGTAAAAATTTTAACCTAATATTAAGAAATACCCTTGAAAATAAATATTTTTGTTTTTTTTTTATTTTACGTTATTTTAGTCAACAAAAATTAGGTAATTGGTTACTTTGATGTTCCCACTAGAACTAATCTTGTTACTGTTTTTTTGACTATTAGCTATCTCATAAAAATAAAATTGTTAGCACATCGATCAAATGAATGCATTATCCGTCATACTGGAATTGTGCATTTAGGTGGAGAGGATTCTTCAACGAAAAATATTTATAAGAAAGCGTATAAGATATTTTAGAAATCACATGCTCTGTTGAGTTGTAAAACACCACTTCAAAGATGGGACGCTAGAAACAGAAGAGTTCTCAAGATGTAACTTTGTGAGATTGTGTTATTTCTCCACGAAAATATATATATCGATATAAGAAACAAAAAATAATAATGTTTTTCTTTAAGATAATACACAAATTGGAGATCCTGAGCATATAATTCAGCTTGACAAGTCACTTTTTGTAAATAGAAAATGCCACAAAGGGTTACCTTTTTTTAATATGAAACAGAGAATAGATAGCGTGAACCGGGACAGATTCTTTGAATGTGCTTCATCAAGAAATGCCATAAACCTTTCTTCAAGTGAACAAAAATGTATCTTAACAGGCCCATAAATGTATACCCATGGAGGAAAAAGTTATGATAACCTTAATTAAATGGATTTTGCTCGCAAGATCGTTAACATCTCAGCTGGGTTTAATGACCTTGATGGAATCACACACCGATCACATTGAGACAACTTATGTGTGTAGGGATGTCAAAAGAATTGTCGTAGTGAGAAGTATCAAGATATTTTATCAATATTTTGGAATAGGAACACATTTTTATGTTCTCTTACTTGGCAGAATATCAAATACAAAAAAACTATACCAAAAACTCTTTAAATTCATTAATATTACTTTAAGACTTTTTTTTGTTTGATAAAATAGTCAGTAAAATTTCTAACATTTCAGAACTATAAATCTTAAATTCAATCTTGACTATTTTTTAGCAAAGGACTAGATACTATTTTTATTATATGTAATAATAGTTAATAATATCGACTCCCTGTATATGCTTTAAGGGCAACTTTCATGTGTGAGGATTTTGCCACCAATGTCCCTGCGCTGCCAATTTAATGGTTGGATTTAAAATATTTATATTTTTTTAGTATCAAAAGTTGCTAATTCCTCCTTTATTTTAGTCTTACATTTAAACGTGTTGCAATAACATTAATATTCAAATATTTGGATTGATATTCGATATTTTCTATTTTATGGACTTATTTAAACTAAAATATAATTAAAAATATTATATATTATTTCAAAATTCAATATCGGCGAATTGCATGGTTGGCAAAGTTGATACAACCACAATTTTGAGGATAAGGGTCTCGATTCCAAGTGAGGGCATTTAAATTTACAACGCAAATGTAAAGGGTTTATGATATAATATATGTGTAAGCTAATGATGTAATGAATGAGTAGGATGGACGCAAGAGTATAAGAGTATAGCATATTATATGATGCGGAGGGGTGCTTTGCGGGTTTATTAAGTGGTGGGGGTGGGTCAAACAGGGTTTCACATAACATAACTTATTAAAGAAATTTTTATATATATATTTTATTCATAAAAGGGGTATGTTTATGCTTACATCACCCCTTATTCTGTACAGCTGCCAAAAAGAGGGATGGGTTTAATATTTCGACATCATTAAATTATTAAATTGAGGTAGGAAACATTTTCCCGAAGTTTACTAAATAAAACGAAATACCAAAGAAAATGGACAAATGAGCCTTGTATAAATTAATACAGACTTGGATTAAGTATATATAAATCAAAATATCCCCAAAATTATAAAAGCTAGCACAAATCAGTTCATACAATAATTTTAGAATAATTTTTACACCAACAAATTTAACTTATGTTTTTTTGTGAAACTTATACCAAGATTAAACATTAATTGAATTTTGTTCCGACCCGAAATGAATTTTTTCATATTCACCACGCTACCCTATATTCCAACGTAGAAATTCATATGCCCGTGCTCTCTTAACAATTTAACACCCCTGCCTAGAACAGAAAGTATAAAGTTAACGGTATGAAATGCAAGGTGTTCTAAAATAAAGTGATGCACATTTTAACTATTCCTATGATATTCGTTTAATATTATTGGGAATACAATTTTTACCAAATACGCCAATAAAAGCTAGTATTTTCCTTGTTCAAAAATAGCGTAACACAAAACTGACTGAATGCAAAATTTCAAGCTTCTAGTTAAAGCGGCATTGAAATAATAAGTCAGTATTTATAAAAACAGCATGGAACTTTACATTGATAGATAATATTCTAGTATCCCAAAAAAGGGGAAAATATTTATCTTAGCTTGACTACGATGCGTCTTTGGTAGAATATAAAAAATATATTCCTCAATTTGACATATAATACCTGGATTTTCCATTAAAATATGGTCTACATTAAAATATAGGGTGCCAATTTCTTATTGTCTTTTCTGTCCATCGTAAATATACGGCAGCGGGGTAAATTTTGCCATAAAATATTTTAAACATGAAATTTGGCAGATACTTTAAAATTCTCGAAAAAGGACGAATTTCAAATAATTTATATTCGACTTTTTCACACATTCTTTTTTGGTATTTCCAAACATACTGACCCAAACCCGATTTCCTCGTTCTTAAAATCTTATTAATGCCGAGATGATCATAGATGTTAGATTTCAAGAAATCATGCTTTAAATCAGGGGTTTGATTTGTAACCATTCCTGCAATAATTGGTAAAATATGCGTTTAAATTTTTTAAATCTTAAAAGGAGGGAATTTATTTAAAATAGGATTACCAATATGACCTTTGCCATATAACATATAATTTCAATGCCACCTCTCCGTATATGCGCCTAATTAATTGTGTATATAACACTGTATTTTCAAAGTATTGCGGAAAATGTTTAGTTATTATTCTTATTTTGACTTTCATAATAAAAAAGTATAAACTCGCGAAAAATCAGATAAGTTTAATTCAAATTTTAAAAACGTTCAAAATATTCATTCAAAAACTTTTTTTCCGAATAATACCTAAAAGCTAAAAATAAATAATTTTTCACCTTATTTCAAAGCTTGATTTTGTCCGTTTAACAATTTTGAATTAATAATCCGTAAAGCTGATATGCTTTGCAATTTTTATTTCCCACATTCATTTTTACAATTTTCGATTATAAAAATAGTAATTTACGATCACAGCCTGTGGCAGTTGCCTTTCATAAAATGAATTTAATGTTAAATCAAGGAATGATAACAAAAGGGAGGGTTAAAAGTATTCTTCCGCTATGAATACATTTTACACCATTCTTCTTCAATGGACGATTAAATTATTTATCTTCAAAGAATGTTTGGTCTCTATCTTTTCACATTATTATAGATCTAGCGTTAAATATAAACTTTTAAATACCGGGTATATAAAATTAAGAAATAAAGGTAGGGATGGAAACTTTTTATTATATTCAGGCAAGATTTATCAAATTTACAGTTTCATGTAAAGCAAAATACCCAAGATCGATAATAAATATTTTGTATTTATTATTAAATGAGGATATTCGAAGGAACCTGGAGGTCCAAGTTAATGTCTAATTTAGCTAGATTTAATCGGAAGAGTATATTGAGCAACGGTTATGTAGGGCATGCCTCCCCGCGCGTGAAAGTTTCCGAAATTATTATCATTTGATTTAACACAATTTTTTTCATTAAATACTTTTAAACTAATAGATTTATTTAATTATATACAAAAAATATGCCAATAATTATTGGTGGTATAAGACTATGGTTCTTTTTATTACAAAATATAATGTTTTCATATTTTTTCTGTTAATGAATTAGCCATACCTTAATGTCATCTAACTTATATTCTTAGATGTTCATAAAAATTATGTTGTTCGCTCTAGAACATTTTCTGCTGGCAGTATATATGGCAGGGTCAATTTCTACATAAAATTTAATAAAATTATTAACTGTAAGGCGATTTTTACAAAATTTACAAATTTCGAAAATGTTGCCAAATCATAGAGACTATTGTAGTTTTAGGTTCTATGCGCTCTAGCATAATCATGTAGCAGTTTTTAAGTTGCAATTTTGAACCATAGTATTATGAACCCTTTGATGTATTTCGATAGCTCAATACTTTCAAATATCTATCCCTATCAAAAATGTCTGCCTCTGAAATATTTGGGCTTCTTGAAAAAAATTTCTTGTCAAGTTCAACAAATTTCCCCACCTCAAGAGATTTTTTATTATGATCGATAGATTAGCACCCCGTTTTTTAAAAGGGCTAGATATGTTTTACCCATTCAGCATAAGAACCATGGCCGTTTTTTTATATTATGCGCATGCAATCACTGAGAAATAAATAAAAAATCTTGTTAATTTAAGCTTTGTGCTAAATTTTCAAAATAGATACATTTTTATGTCTAAATTCATACATAGGCACAAACAATTGAAGTTTTATTTAAGGATTATGTATATTTTTTCAAAATTTTTTTTTTTATTTCAAACCACATGAAAATAGGATTCAATAAGCATTCATACGTGGATATGAAATATGACGAACTTGTAAAAAGATATTAAGATTATATAACTTACTCTTTGAAGAAATAATAATGTATTATTGACCATTTTAAGGATACAAGTTGAGGGCATGCTTGTGACATTTTTAAATTCTCACACCAACAATGAATAATGGGTACATTTTATGGTAGAGGGAATAAATTTTATATAACCTGCCCCAAAATATGGATTTTTCTCGTTCCACTCTCTTTACAATCACATCTTTTTGATTATTTAAATATAAATTCTTTGACCCACTTTGATTGAATGATATTTATTTCGACTTATAGTATTACCCAAGTTGGCCATATACATGACTTAAAGTCAAATATATATACATAAGGTTGGAATTTTTTCATCATTTCTAGCCATGGCATAGATTAATTTTGAATGATAACTAAAGGGAGATGAAAATTCGGTATTTCCAGCTCTATATGTATCACCCATTTCCTATATATTTACGCTGACCATAAGTAATTTTATTTTGCTTTTTTCGGACATATCCAAATGTAAATATTATTCTAGGATCTCTTCGCCATATCTCAATTTAAACAATTCGTCAATGTGAAGCGGAAACTAAAGAAACAAAAATTTAAACGCAAAGAACAAAACACAAAGTATTTTACTCATGTATAGATGGATAGTTAAAAAAACGGAGGCTTTTTGATTTAGAACTACTCTTTGTGACGGATTCTACCCATCCCTGATGTTTAATGGCTTAAGTACTCATAAGTAAAACAAACATGATATCTAATATCAAGGACGTCTCAACATATTACTTTGGGTATACTAGGTAACGTGTGACCTAGCGGAAAGTTGCTTAACCTTGCTGATAAAACGGAGAATGGAATTACAAGCTGAGATATAACACCCTCAAAATTTATCATTCATTTTGCTGCCTTCTCAGATTTTTCCAAATGCAGACCTTTACTGAATATTTTTCTCACGGCCCAAAATTGTCTTCTGCATGCCACGAACAGGGCATAGCGTCAACCCAACGATATTTCCCTTATTTTGTTTGTGAAAATTGTAGTTATTGCGAGACTCAAACAACGCTATCCAACTTTTGATTCGGTTAACCCAGTCCTATTTTATTTACACATGTGCTCGATCGAAGGATCGCAGCATACAAATCAATTGGCCCCTAGACCAAAGTCTAATATTAGCCATAATTAATGCGTATTGGGCGGTATGCATGTAAATTGTCAGAGTTATATAAAATCACTTAAACTTTAATTTTTAAAATTAGAATCGACATTTATAAATAATATACTTAAAAGTAGGTTAGCATAATTAAGAATAGTTAAAGCTGTTCAATAAAATCAAAAACACGAGTATCATAATTATTTAATGGTAAAATGTAAATATATATATGATTTTATTTGAAAAGACATCGGGGACGGTTTTCAAACTATTTTATTTTGAAATTTGGCCTCACGTAATTTACAAACAATCTCTTCATTTGTATTATTTTTGAAATAAAATTTATTGCCCAACCTTAGGTTATTTCTCTCCTAGACTCATGTATTACATTATTACCATTAACACGTAGATGGGAAGGACCCCTCCGTGAATAAAGCATTCTCGATTTAGCTAAAGATTATTGAACCAAAGATCAATTTAAATAATTTAGCCACTTTTACATTTTTCAAAAATAAATGATTTTTATGCTTGCCAATTAATTAATTTTGTTACCGTACAAATATTTTTTCATTTATCGTCTATATTCCATGCTAAATATAATTTTTAAAACAGCAATTCTATTAACATTCTATTATCTTGTTATTAAGAGACATGCCCAAATTTATACGAAAATAAAAGGCCCGGTATATTTGTAAGATATTTTTAGCAAAATATTCCCTTTTAAGTTTCTTCCCCCGCCCATAGTAGGCTTACTTATTATGCTTAATCCTTTAATCCTGAATTCTTATAAAAAACTTATTTTGATTTGATGAAAATATGAACGTGTTTTTTTTTGGTTTACATTTTGATAAAGTATGAGAAGAAAAAATAGATGTAAAAATCTGAAATTGAATTTTAAAAATTTGTAAGCAGGAAAAAACTCTAATAGTGGAGCCTACCCGATTTTATTGTTTCTAATTAATTACAACATGCTGGGGGTAGTAAGGATCAATTATAAATAATTTAAAAGTTTTATCAAATAAACAAAGTCATACACGAATAGATTTAACTAACTGTGTAAAAACTTTGATTTATATAAAATTTCTTCAGAAGCAAAACTAACAGTTGCGAAAATTGAATTAACTTTCTTTTATATATTTATGGACACATAAAATATTATAAAACTTAAAAAAAAACTTGATTATAGAGATTTCAGATTTTTAATTAAAAATACATATATTTTGGCATTTAAAAATTATAAAACGAGTTGGCACTTCAGCCTTATAAGTAAGGGATATAGAACTGAACTTATGATTGTATTGGGATGTCCTAGCGCAGTTAGTTACTACTTTTCAACGGAGATGAGCAAATTTAATTAACTGTCAGCTTTGTAAAAATTTTGGTAATTTCTCATAGAAATGTTTCGAGATGTCCGTAATATAAGATAGTTGATGTTTTTTTCTACGGATACCAAAGTCATTTGTGGTATGGTATGGGTATGATTTTTGAAAAACGGAGGTTGTTGAGGGGGGATGGAGGAAGAAAAATTCGTTTTTCTTAGTTATTCCTCTAAATATATTCCACCTGTTTCTCGTTTAGTTATCTTGATTTTAAAACATCAACTCATAATTATTAGGGATAATCATTTGTGTGTGGAAAAAAGACCTTTTAGATCTGTCTAGATTATGAAGTAAAGTTGAAGAAATTGTCGTTAAAATTAGGCGTGTAACCTTTAAAAACAAATATTTGTAAATGTAATCCCGAAATTAATTATTATAACACCGCTGAGATATTATATTGGACGCACAATTGCAAGAGCTAACCCCCGCTTTTCTTTCACAATATTCATTATGCTACATTTATTTGCTCGACTTACTTTTCTTCATAGATTATTGATTGGGGAATGAGTAAAAATTTAGAAGGTTAATTTAGTAACATATAAATCTGATATAATAGTATTGTTTAGATAAACGAACAATATAATATAGCAGTAAATTTATTTTTTAATTATAATTTTTAAGATATCTAGCCTATTTCGTAATAATAACATCCCGTGGGAAGAGAATTCAAGTCTTTTAAGCAGAAGCCTAAAAACCTAAGCTTCTTGTAGGAATTAATCTTGATTGTACTTTTTATTTTTGTTGACCCCAATACAAAATTTATCCTAACCTAATTTTAATTGTGACTTTTTCTTTTCGTGAAGAATCTTGATGCACAAAATTCACGGAACACGCTTAAGAAAAAGAAACATTTATCTTAAAAAACTATTGCTATCAATACCTAAAATTGTTCGATATATCTTGAAAATATAACTTACATGTTTGTAGCAAGTGCACGACATTACAATATTTTTGATTCCAAAAACTTTAATCGTGTCAAATTAAAAATTTGGTATTTCCTTCTTAAAAAAAATTTCATTTGAAGAATGAATTAATTACAATCGAAATGATCCAGCAGATCATATAAAAATTATGACCCCACTAATACAGAATCTAAAAAAATTTGATCCAATAAAATGTACACCAAAAAAATAATGGAATTAGAAACAAATATATATTTCAAGAATTTAAAAAAATCAATTTCTTGGAATATTATTAATACGAGAAATATATTATGATTGACTCTTAGATTCTCTTTTCGTATTCCTCTCATTTTATTTTACAGAATTTTCGCTCTGGGCTCGTATAATTTTACGCCATGTATCCCTGCCTGTTTAACAGTGTCGACAAAGTTATAAAAAAAATTAATTATTAAATGATAAAACTAAATGAATCAATTCTTGAGTGAGCATGCCTTTTTCCAGAATGCCTGCGGAGCTAGGAGGGAGATTTCTGTAATTACTGGAAAGGATGTACACTAGTTCTGTTTGGTAAAACTCTTAGATATCCTTACCAAGGATAAACCTGGTATATGTTGCAATAAAAGCCTGCACTGCTTGTTAGATCTGTTCCTACAATTATATTTCTACTAAATGGAACACAATAAAATTTGTAAATTTTAAAAATTTTGTAATCCTCAAATTATCTGATAGTATTTTATTCAATGGATCTGGATATACTCTCCCAAGTTTTTAAAATTTTATTTAGGTGGTAAGAAGGATAAATACTAAATAATATCTCTAGGATACTCTTAAAAACAAGCCACCTTTAAATTATTAATCAAATTCAAGGAATAATATTAAAACTAGTTCATTAAGAATCTTTTCCAATGCGTGTTGAACATTTCCCGCGATTACACAACTAGTGCCAATACTTTCAAACATATTAGCCTCGTTGGAAAATTTTTCTTCCACAGATTCGCATTATGATTACAATGTCAAAATGTTATACGAATTTTAATAATGCCGTTTGATTTTTAATGATTACTATCAAATCGTTATTTGAAGCCAATAATCATTCGATTGTACATTTATAATTAGTTGACGTCGATTTAAAATAAATTTATTATTTTTTAATTAATATTATTTTTTTATAAAAGCTCAAAAGATGTTATTTTTGTTTCAATTAAGAAATAAATAATAAATTGCACAATTTTTTAATCGATCTCTGGTATAAGTTTTTCTTAAATTATTTTTATGCGTTGATTAGATAACTGGCTCGAAACCAGATCCTGCCAAGCAGCTGCCGGCGAAAAAACACAAAAAAAACAAAGATTGACAAGAAAATCGAACTCATAAAAATTGCCTATTTATTTATGAGTAAATGTATCTCATAAAACATCAATTGAAATTGATATCCATTTTTAATTTGAATAATAAATGTGATATAAAATTAATAATCTGTATTTTTTTAATTTTAAAGAAATTTTCTTTTTTCGAAGTGTGGCAGATTCATAACTAAAACATGTTTACTAATTTTGTTGGGGCTACTATAAATATGCCAGGAAAACAAGAATATGAAAAGGAAAAAATGAAAGAAGAAAATTGATAGTTTAAAGAATCCACTAATAGGATTATTTGGTACATTATTTGGCAAAAAATAATTTATTAAGAAAATTTTTTATCAATGAAATTTTTCATGGTAAAACGCCATTACATGACAAAAAAGTTTTAAATATTCAAAATCTGCAATTAAAAAAAAGCTAAACAAACCAAAAGATTTTTAAATAAGAGCCAAAAATGTTAAAAAAATATATCTTATTAATCAAAGAATATCGTGTTGACTCGTTATATTCTCTCTAAGTTAATCTATAAAAACCTTGAGTCCGCTTCAAAGAGTGGGGTAGGGGGAGTAGTACGTTGCTAGAAAAGATATCATCACTGGTGTCAAATAAATGGAAACTATTAATGTTTTAAGGGATAGAAATTTTCAGTTCTTTGCAAGCTTTCTTTTTGTAATGAGAGTGTAGATGTTTGGAATACTGCGCCACTTTCTATTTTTAAGAGAGATGCCAGTTCAGCTTTTTTAGCCACTGGAGAACTACTTAGTCTAGAAGTAATTAAAAACACGATCACGGGAGAGGTGTATAATTAACAATTCAAAGTTTATACACTTTAAAATTTCTTAATTTTCACTTTATGTGCGGATTAATATTGAATAGAGATCCTTCAATAACCAAGAAGAACAAAGAATTAACCCTTACTCTGAAAGATGTATGAGATTATTGAAAATACACTAGTAAAAATTTACATTTATAATTGTGTCATCCAGATTGAAAATCAAATCTGTCCATGCTTAGAATTTCACACTGATATTTCTGGCGTTATAAAATACATCATTGGCATCAAGGCCAACTTGCTTCATTATTGACAATTCCAGGAAACCTTTCTGAACATAAATATCCGAACACCCCTTTTATTTATTTTTACGAAATTCGATAGTAAAACAGAGGAAATTATTTAAGACGCTTTTAGAAAATCGGGAAGAGATTCAAGTCTTTTTAACAAAAAATAACATTGATGTTAAGTAGTTGTATGTGGACTAAATTTTGTTGAATTTATTTTGTTCTAGGAAAAAATAGAGAAAAATTTATGATTCAAACAAGCTACTAGAAGCGAAAAATAATCTCGTAGCGGATTTTCACGAATATATCGTTAGATTCAAAAGAAAACTAAGCCTTTCATCAATTCAAATTAACACAAGATAATTTCGTTCATTTTTCTACTCTGGTAATTTTTTGAGGAAAGAGTCCGAAAAATATTCACTGTAAATTAAAAAACCTTCATGCGTGTTTGATCAAAGATTTTTGAAACATAGAGGGTGAAAATTTTTGTTCAGTTCCCTTTTTAAAATTGATTTTTCTGCACTTAAAACCGATTGATTTTTGGTCCAATCCATAGTTTTCCACAAATATATAGTACTGAATAAATTGGATTATCACGAAAGATTCATCTCTAATGAAAAATATACTAATTTAAGACAACACGTGTTTGAACATTGTCAGCTTATTTGAACCGTCATATACATGTGAATCTTTTCCCCAAAAAGATGGCTTATACTAAAAACTAAGAAGCGAGCGTCACTCACAGAATATAATTTGGATACCCAGCATAGATGATCAGATTCAAATTTAAAAATTTATTTAAGCGAACTATTTTAAAAAATTGAGAAAAAAGTTTCTCCTAAGCTTTCTTTTGTTAATTTTTGTTTAAAAATAACGCTTTTTTTTTAAATAT
The DNA here is from genome assembly GCA_009887335.1 of Henneguya salminicola. Taxonomy (NCBI): domain Eukaryota; kingdom Metazoa; phylum Cnidaria; class Myxozoa; order Bivalvulida; family Myxobolidae; genus Henneguya; species Henneguya salminicola. The sequence goes on along the minus strand of SGJC01000072.1, from coordinate 20,978 downwards.
GGCGAGGCCAATATTTGAAAATATCAAGGGGTTCGCAATTTTAGTTGGGTAGCTTAGATCTATTTCAAACACATCCCATTTGATTGTTGTCATAGACAAAGAGTAAAATATTATATTAAAATGATGTTTTTTAAAATTAAGTTATATATTTTATTATAAAGTTTAGACTTATTTTAGGACAAAATTAAATAATACGCCCAGATTTTTTTTCGTCTGCAGCTGGAAGTGTTAAACCCCGCAAGAAATTTTCGAGGAGGATTTCATCGTTCATTATTGGTTTCCCAAACTTTCACGTTGTACAACTGCCCTTAATAGAAGTAAGTAATGTTGAGATTTTACCATCCAAACATCACAGCGAACTTGTATCAAGCGACGTTGTGCCCAGAGTCATTGCCGTGTTGTATCCTGTGACCATTTGTTAAAATAAGGATTAAATCCAGAAACTAAGGATGGGTATCAAAATAGATAAAGCCCCTTTACACACAGGCGAGGCAAAATTTTTGTGAACTAATAAAAGGTGGAAATTACATCTGAACTGTAACGAGTGTGACCATTCCAAAATTTCTATTTTATTGGAATTCGGGCCAAATTCGCACTTAAAAAATACACAAGACACTTAATTTATTTCTTAGTTAAATAATTCGTTTTACACCACTTTGCTCAGATATTTTTTATTTTAACTGAACAGGTAGTATTGATAGTACTAGAGTACTATACTTCCATTGCGATCTGCAACAAATAGAAGACCCGTTTAAACGGCGTTTAAGATATTGGAAAAATAGAAGCCAGAATGTCAGGAATATTTATTATAGAGTAAAGAAATATAAATTGGCGATAGGCTAATCTAAAGTAGAGAAACAATTGATTTCGTGCCAAAGCGAACTGTGAGATTATAAATGTCAAGGCGATAAAAAAAATATTTAATTTTGTAGAAGTGGAATTTTTTCAAAATTAAGATAAAGTACTAATATAATTAAAATTCATCTACAACCGGAATGAAATTTTAACAATAGTGTTTTACACTAGATTAAAAATTAAAAAATACATAAAAATAATTCCAAAGTCCATTAGTCCTAAAATACATAGTATTAAAATGACTATTTCGGTATAATTCTATTAGCTTTTATAAGTAATATATTTACTAAATTATTTGATTTATCAATTTTATTAGAGGGGATTTTTTCCCCCAATTCTACTTTTATATTTTTAAGAATTTATTAATTACTGTTTTTTAAAGTTGAATTAGGGCTCAGGACATCATCCGAACCATTTATAATATCGCCGAGAGCTGGATCCGTTCCATTTAATAAATTGTGATTATTATCTTCAATGACAGAATCGGAATCATTTTTTTTGTTTATAAATTCAGTTTCAGGTAATATTTCTGAATTAACGTCAATTTTGGAAGAGGTTATACTTTCGGCTAAGTTATAATCATCATGCTTAATACCTATATCCTCAATTTTTTCTGTTATAAATTTTCCAACATAACACATGACTAAAATTATTTTAGCTTCGGTATCAGCAAATTCTTGAATATCTGAGTCCATGAGCGTGCCTTGTGTTATGATGTATATGCTATAAAAGCTTGAATTTAAATTTGGCATATCAGTTGAGGTTTTGGTTAAAATTTTTACTTCTTCTTTTATTTTTGTCACAATTGGGAGCGGAATATCTTGTTTTAATGATTTTACTTACTGTAATCAAAAGAATCTCTTGAATAAAGGGAAAGGTATTTTTCTATTTCACAAGTAATTCGTATTAAAGGAGGATTTGAATCTTTTTCACTCAGAATCTCGATCTGAGATAATATTACCGCTCTCATATTCTCGTTATCGATGGGGTCATTGATTTTTCTGGTGCATGCTGAGATGTTTGAATAGGTTTGAAATATTGACCAAAGTATACCCATGCTCCCGGAATTAGATATTTCTAATATGTGATAATCATACCAAACACCAACTGTAAATAATGTTTTCATATATCTTTCTACTTTTTCAAGCTTATCCCGTTGTTCTAGTTTTAAATAAAAAATTACTTTCAGTATAGGTCTGCCTGTGTATAAGACCCATAACCTTATATTGATCAATATTTTCACATGATTGTGGATAAGATCGAAACGTTCTGATATAAATTTTAATATCAGATTTTTCCGCTTAAATTGAGAATTCATTATACTATCAGTTAATCCATCACTGGGGGTACTTTTCTGAAATACATATTTGTTGGAGCTTCCTAAAAAATCAAAATTTTTATAATTGCTGATAATATTTAACGTCATATTTCTATTATGAATCCCGCAAGCAATAATTAACTTTAATATAAAAAAAAAGGCCAAAATTAATCTGACCTTCATTGATATTCTATAATTAATTTGTTATTATCCGGCGCTTTATCGGCTAAAGTCTAAATAAAACAAATTGATCTGTTATACCGTCTTTTTTAAGTAATTGTTAAAAAAATGTGCAATTTATATATTTTTTTAATTATATTAGACAAATTTTACACATTTGTAATATTATTTTTTTTTAATTCAATTGATAATATTATAGTTTCAATGAATTTATAGGATTTTTTTTAAAGATGATGGAAAGAAATTTTTATTTTTAAATGTTTCACTGATGCAACACATTCAAAATATTTAATAAATTTTCTTGTATATTCGGCCTTGTTACCTCCTTATAGATTGTTAGGATAATATTATTTATCAGTAAACGTACAAAAAATTAAGACAGATTATCGGTTTGATGGCCAAGGTTATGTAGTAATATATTAATCCTGATATCAAGAAAATTGCACACTAATATTGATATTTTGTTGAGTGAACAACTCGACGTAATATTTATATAAAATATTTTGTTATAATTTATTTTTTTCTTATTTTTCGATATTTTATTAAAAAATTCGTATGAATAATTAATTATATGCTAAAAATTTAATATACCAAAACCCTTTTGGCAGGTAGCTTGGTCGGAATTATTTTATAATATAATTTTTTTACTACATGAACACTGAATTCATCCTAAATAATAATATCGCACCAACTTGAATTATTACATCCTCGATGTTGTTGTTTTTTAATTTGGAAAGGATAGTTTCTGAAAAGGGAAAAAAACTCTTCGTTTATCAAGGTCATCTTTACAGAATAGAAAATGAAAATATTCTAAATAATTTTATTTCTTGGGGATGCCTGACAAAAAATATGCCAAAGCACAATGCACACAACCAGAGATGGAAATATCATTTTAAACAATCCAACTGTTCATAACCATGCTCCAAACCCAGAAGACTTGCCTAAAATACGAATTATTTCTGATGTTTGAATTCCAGAAAGAACCACCACCAAACCTCCTAGAAGATTGCTTGCTGGCATATTTACACAGAAGTATTCCATCAGTCTCGCCTTTAATTCTTTCGAATAATTCATTGCAGCAAAATGTACAAATGATTTGGCAACGAATTAATTTGCCCTTTACTATTCCGTCAGATGCAGCACACCTAATCATCCCCGAGCAATACTAAATTAGTTTTAGAAACGAAAATTTTTTATTATTCGATGATCCAGAACAGAATGAAGAAAAATTTATTCTCTTCGCAACACCTTGCCAACTTCATATTCTTAGTCTTAGCTCCAGCATTTACTTTGATTAATCTTTAAGTCAGTTCCTGGAATTTTCTACCAGTTTATTTTATCACAGAGAATACAAAAATGTATTAACTCTAGGGGTTTTTGCGTTAATGGAGCGAAAAACGGAGAGAAGGTACAGAAGAGTTTGGGAGAAAGTCAGAGAAAATGTTGAAATCCCACGTCAAACTGCCATGTAGGATTTTGAGAAGGCATCTATCAATTCATTTATATTTGGCAATCCGAGCGCACCATTGACTGGGCGTTTTTTTTCATTTCAGCTAAGGCATATGGCGCCGCATTCAATGTGGTGGGAAATTAACGTTATACCGAGAGTATCAAGCAGCCAGATCCATCTTTAAGATGTTTGCGGCAATCGCATTTATTCAACAAGATAATGTTGCTGAGCGTACAAAGTATTGGAAGAACATATATGCCTCAATGGTTTGAACAACAATTTAAAAAACTTGTGAATTATTAGCAGGACTCTTTCATCGGATAGCATAATTGTATAGGTTGCTTACAGCATTTCTTTCCCATTGGATTGTATAATCAATCCGAAAGAACTGAAAATGGAATTAGTCGGACTAATAATAAAGTTGAAGGTTGGCATAATGCATTCGCACGTCTCGTTGGCGAAAATTATCCGAATATTTTAAAATTTTTAGCCTCTTTGCAGAGCTAACTGAGTTTGGGATGTCAAAATTGATACAATACATCTGCGAACAACCCAACAAAATACTAGGCCTGTTTACAATCAATAAATTGGCAATTAATTGAGCTTATGGAACGACGTGGCATAATTTCCACAATAAAACTATCAGAAAATATATCTTATCTTTTCACGAATTAAAACTTAATATTATCGTTAATTACAATTTTTCGAATTTTCAATTTTTTTTGTTTCTGTTATCAAAATGTCAAATTAAATAATATTTGTCAGTGTTTAGATGAATCTAATTTAAAATACAAAGATGTAATTCATATTTAGCACTGTAAATGGGAAAATGAAAGATTATGTTTTCTAATGATTAATTTAATATAAATTTATTTTTAATCGTGAAATCCATCGTGTGCGCGTTTTCACCCATTCATAAATTCTAATTGGAAAATTTTTTTCATTTTTACATTCGTCATTTCTAAATATTTAAAATTTGTTTGTTCCTAAGTTTTAATCGAAGATTTATATACGATTTTATAAAACCGAACCGGGTATAGACGGTAATAAAACAGTTACAGACTGTGAAAATTTTTTTACAAATATTTACGTTAACCACGTCATTATAATGTAGAAAGTAATAGAAATCTTGACGTCTTAATTCAGATTGATAAAAATCTCATGCGCAGACAAAAATAATCAGTTTGTAGGATTCTTTTTTTAACCAAACTATATGGATAGGGGAGGCATAGATAAGGAAACGAATATCTTAAAATTAATGACGTAGCAACGATGCAATGAGAAGTTTAAAAATGTTATCCTTAATAATATTCAACAAAGATCAGTATTTTGCACCGATGTTTGGCCCACTTATCAAGGAAGGGAAAGGCAAAATTACATTAACGATGTTGCACAACACCATCATGAATTTTATTTACTAAACCTGATTGCACAACGAATCAAATTGAAGCAGCACGAGGAGCTTATATACGATTTTTTAAGCCAGTTTGGAGTAAAATGAGAAAATTGGTAGTCGCTTATAAGGCCTAATAAATATTCAAGAAAAATTTTTGCGGAATGGTTTTTCTAAAATTTATAAGAGATGTAAAGTGTTACAATTAACCAATACAGTCTGAATTGATTTAACATAGTTCCATTAAAATATATTATTTTTTATCCTAATTTTTTAGTTGAAAGGTTTTAAGGGAAATTGCAGGTAAAAAAAAGGAAATCATAAACAAAATAAGATAAATATTCACAATAAGATTAAAAGCCATTATTAACACCTTTAAGTCAATGAATTTTGTGTTTGACCTTGGATTTAGTTTTCTTGATCACGTCTCGTATTTTTATACGATTTTATTTTAATTTATAAGGAATATATAAAAAATATTATCCAAAAATATACACATGTTAATAAAAATATGTTAAGAATATATTATTGTTGAAAATGCCCTTAAGACATGTAAACGTTGAACACATTTTTTCCAATATCTATTTTAATTATCTTGTTAAATACATCTCTTTAAGAATGGCTGCTAAATAATGGGAGTGATTTATTGCAGATGATCGTATTAGATTTTACGAACGCAGTTGTAAAAACATAAATCTGGCTAAGATGCAATTTATATATTAATTTAGGGGTTAGTAAATTTTAGCTAAAATTATTTAAAGTTATGAATGATTTTCTTCAATTAACAGTAAAATAACACTCGAATTCAAAATTTTAATGCAATCCAATAAAATCCAGCATTTGTTGTCAGTCATTTAGCTTCGTATTTAAAAACGCCCTAATTGAGTAATTCAAGGCAGCTTGGATCATAATAATAAATATTTTGTAGATATCCACCAAGAAAGGTATATATAAGTTTTATTCGGGAAGCAATATTAAACGGTTAGGGTGTTCCTTTAAAAAAAATAAATAAACGATTAGGTATACAGTGAAAAATCTCTTGATTGCTGCCAATTTCTTAATATTGGTACCATCCTGCTAGAGTTTTAGCTTTGAATAGGAAAAGGTAGCGCTACCTACTCTTAATGAAGACTAGAATTCGTTTGATACATCTGGTTAAAGTTAAAATATGCAGTCAAACTTTGTGCGTCGGTTCTTCGATTAAGTTTCACCTCCAGAACTGTCTAAAAAAAGCATAAAAACAAGTTAAATAACAGATTAATATACTGAAAATTTCATTGATCGATGACTATAAACCTCGAGGACCTATAAATTATTTTTTTTTCGTATTCATTTAAAGATTTATAAATATAATGTCAATCTTTATTTTCAAGATTTAAAAAAATACACCTTGAAAAAATAATTAGACGCTTGAGAGAGCTTTAAAATTTAACGAAGAATACAGAACAATAAATTTGTATCAAGCAAAATTTTACTTTTGAATGTTTCGAGTCTAAAATATACCGAAACCTGTCAAGGATTTTTTATTTTCATTCAGCCTAAGATATCAATTAATCTCTGAAAAAACTTTAGAGATTTTTTTTAATTGTAAAAATAGCCCTTCAAAGAATCTTATTTTAAAATTGATATAAAATGCTTTCTTTTCACCAATACCAGAACTTCATTAAAAAAAGAAGGAGTTAAATATGTGAATCAATTCATAGATGCAGTATGTAATGGCCTTTACTAAAGCTTTGATGGAGCTATCGTTTAATCCGTCAAAAATAGTCAAACTTATGTATTCTTTTATTCATAAGTGATATAGACACTTTATTTCAATTCCCTTCACGAATATTTTTACAATTACTGGTATTGAAATTTCGTCTAGCCCCGCAACACCTGGAAAAGTTTTTAAATAACTATTAAATTATAAATTTAGCTTTATAAACTTCCTAATGAATTTACCTTTAACCCGAGAACATTGAAAATTGGCATCATGATTTAAAAATGATTTTGGCGGTAGATCCCCACCGGCGTGTTGTAGATATTATAGAAAAACTAAAGAAGATGAGGCAATATTTTATAAATTTATTTTAATCAAAAACGCAAGAAAATTTGAATTAAAGAAATGAAAAATTATATTTTTATTTTTCTGAAATTCTATATTTAAAGTAAGCATTGATCGAGCTCCGTCTTACTGACCAATTTTTTTTTTAACTTTTTCAGCGGGACGCTTGGTAAAGGGTAGACTATATATCTTATATTCATAATTTTTGACTAAAAAGTAAAATAAAAACGCACGCATCATGAAAAAAATAAAAACACGATTAAAAAGTTAAAAAATGTCAATATTTTATAATCAATACATCATATTTGTATCGAAATAGTCTCAAGAATAATGTTTGCTCTTGTTTTTATTCTTTTATTATGGATAAAGTGTTTTATCTTATTTACGACACATTTTTGAATAATACTCAAATTCATTGCACCAGTGAAGAGTTTAAATACCAAGATTAAAAATAAAATTAGGAAAATGTCTCAAAAGAGTAAATGACCCTTATTCAACCAACGCCAAAGTTCTATTTTGTAAAAACTTGAAAATATTTGAACCATATCCTCTAGTTATATTTGCTCGAAATCGTTTATTTTATTTAAAAATTTTTAATTACCTGTGGGTTTTTATTATATAGTTGTGTTGTTTCTACTTAGAAATGGGAAATATGGTAAGAAATATTATTTTAGTCAAGGGTAATTATGCAATTTGAGAAGAAAAATTGAGTTTATGTATCAAATTAATATTGAAGCTATAATTAAAAAAAAAATAAAGTAAAGACCATTGCACTGAAATTTTTGACAACGAAGAGAAAATGAATAAATATTGAAAATTAGACGAATTGCTACAGAATTGATACCTAATAAAAATTGGTGCAGGAAATGATAAAATATAAGAATTTGCTTTTTACGATCAAATGGATGTAAAATATCGGTATGAGCTTCTTTCGCAAACAGCATGGCATTTCCTAGCTTGCATTAGTAAACTATCCTGCAGGTTCGACTAAATGAATTAGGCAGGGGGCAGTGGGGAGTTTACCTATCGAACTCTCACCCAACCATCTGTCTAAAAACGACATAACACGAAACTTAGATTTCTGGGAATATCTTACACAATTTGATTTCTTTAATTCGCTGTGAGCTCTATTAATTGTATCAAACCTGTTTATTGGTACTTCTAAAAAAATTTTTAACATTAAGAATTATAAACGTCAAAAATAATTTTCATGTAGTCATATCCCTTCTTCCATCCCAACAATTATTACAATTTCTCTCTTCCTAGCAATAGGAAAGAAATCAAACGAAATACATATGCCCTCTGTTCAACCTTTAACAAAATAATAATAAGGCACTGCGCCAATGAGTATGCAAAATAATCAAGTCAAACTTTTACAAAAATGTACCCATTATATCTCATTAGAACAGGGCTTATTTTTATTTCCGCTATTAAAATGTTGTAACAATAAAAACTACCAAATTGCTTTGATTGATTAAAGAATTTGTTACTTGCCATAATTTCGAAATTATTTTATCCATGATTTGAATTTTGAAAGCGTAAATATTTTTTCTTATCCTTTTTTTTCCCAAAATGCTATATTACGCTTAAGAATATTTGCTTATAATCTAGAGGATACGGTTCCTTATAGATTTTCTATGCGTTTGATTCAATTTGAACCATATTATCTGTTAAAGAAACTTTAAAATATTTAATGACCAAAATAGCCTGAGTTTCAACAAATATTGTAGGATTCAAAATATAATATGCCCTCAAGCAAATCGGCTTGAGGCATGACGACCCTAGAAAGACAGGGTTTGGTTGATGTGAGTTCCATACTACAGCTGATTTTGATATTAATGCCGACCTGGCCTTTTTCGCCAAATTGTGGCCCTAGAAATCAACTCACGAAAGAAACAAGCAATGTTTTACAAATCAAATTCGAGGCAAAATTAAATAATAAAAGGGGCATAAATAATCTTATAGTTGTTGCAGATCGATTTTTATAATCTATTTCTATAAATCTCAGTTCGATAAATTGATGAGGTTTTAATATAACTGAGTTTGACAGCTTTTGATTTGATTTTTTTACAATACAAGTCTTGATTAAATTTAACAGTATTATTTTTCATCTAATAAAAATAATGCATTAATATCGGGATTTTTTTTACGCTCTGAAATGATGCAAAGCTTTTAGTACTTTAGTAATATAAAAGAAAAATATTTCGATATGTTAGGAATAAAATTCATAATTTATCATCTCAAAAATACAATTTGCCTTCTACAATGAGAATTATAGCTAAAAGACTTTCCCCATATTAATGAGTTTTTAAATATACTAAAAATAAACTTATCAGATTTTATTTTTCTATGTTAAAATTACTTTTAAATAATTTCATATTTTTTCTTAATTTAATTCTCTCCGGGGATTAAAACGGAATTAATTTAATGTTTAACAATCAAAACTGCAAGAAAAATAGACTGTTTAAGATTTAGGAGCAGTCAAAAAGATAACCCACTAAATGATCGGCCGGGACAAGGGAAAAAAACGTAATTTTATAAGCACACCTAGACGTAAATAGGGCAAAAACTTATATTTATCTAGGACATGCTGGTTTCAACTTATATATATTCCCTACCCCGTGCAAATTTTATTTGGTTCCTCAAATGGTGATTATTCAAGGAGAAAAAAAATCAGCGCTATAGTCAATTGAAACTTTAAATCTAAATAGAAAAAAATGATTCGTTTAACGTATTCCCTTTATTTTAAGAAGATCTGACTGAAAATGAATATAATAGCGTTTAATTATAGGTGTGCAAAGAGAATATAAAAATCATATTCTTGAAAGAATATCATGATCAGTACTCCTCGAGTAATAAACATAGACCTAACGATCGTAGACGAATTTTGTACCGGGATAAAAACATAACAATGAAAGGAAGAGGAGGATGAATACATTAATAAAGATTCAAAACTTAAATAACCCAGACCTTGGATGTTTGGCACGACCGAATGCGCAGAAATTTATGCTATATTGTTAAAAATTAAAATATAAGGCCATTCCTCGTTAATTGATAATATTACCGTAATTATTCGTTTTTTTGTGAGAACCCATTATTATATGAACAATATCTCTCCCACATACAATCAAATACGTAGAATAATAATTATTACCCTAAATGATCAGATCTCAATTTGAGATTTGTAACCAAGGGTGATTTCCTGCTTAGAATAAAGTAGCTGAAAAAGTATTAAAAATAAAATGATACCAAAATAAATTTATTCTTTTTTCGCTTATAGCAAATATTTTGAACAAATCTGTCGATTTACTGCATGGAAAACCCTTAAAATATTCTACAACATCTTAAAACCTACTAAAGTAGTTAATTTTGATGAATAATTCTTATACTCGGGTCTCTTAATCTTCAACAGATCGAAAATTCCATATATGAATATAGAATTTGAGGATGATGTTAAGAAAAGCAGGTAGCCAAAACTTCTTGGATCCTAAACTAATAGAACTCAATTTTACATCTTCGTTTCTTATATAGAAAATTTTTCCACATGCTATATTTTCTCTCAATATGATTTTTGATACCAATTTCAATTTAATTCAAGAAATCAAATGATTAATTGCTTACTATAAATAGCGACCTCATTAGTATTTAACAATCGAACGATCCCTCATATTGATGACTCATTACTAATATACAATGACACCGTATCAATAAAATTATAAAACTGTTTTAAAGCACAAAAAATTAGAATTTACAAAATTAACAAAACCTTGATGAGTTTGAGTACCCACGAAATAAGCTATTTATTATTTTATCAAAATATAAAATTGTAAAAACGTAATATAATATAAAATGAGTTTATAGTATCTAAATAGGCTAACCCACGCATGTGAAAACTATTATTCTATGCGAGTCATACATGTCAAAGTTGACACCCATGGGTCACTCAGTTCCAAAAAACTTTAACAACTCTTTTAATAAATGATTGAAGTCAGACAGTTTTAGGAAGCTACGTGCCCTAAATAATGTCTAGAGGGGCTGGATTTAACCAGATGGGGGTTTTGTACGTACCTATTAGCTATGCAATAACTCTGATGACTCGATCCGCATTATAATCTGGATATTTTCTTAATTCCATAGATAACTCAGTTGATATTAGCTTAGAGGGTTAACTTTTATATATCATAAACTCAAATATGCTTGCTCTCAAATCATCCTTAGGAAAGAACAAAAAAAACTCCTGCTTTATTCTAAATCTATAATTCTTTACTAAAAAATCGTGTGAATAATTTCGAGTCAGATAACAGGAATAATATTTAAAAAGCTCTATCTGAGTTAAAGTGATATATAAAAAAACCAAATGTGCGAAATTAAATTAATGCAGCACGCCACCGTATTCCCCAACATCCATCTGTCAACAATAGCCCTTTTATATATATCCTTTTTCTACTCTACACTCTCTTTAAAATATGCAATTTATGCTTCTCAAAACTCAAAAAGAATCGGAAGGTCTGGAGAAGAGTAAAATTATAAAAGAAGACATATAGACGCTTCAACTTTAAAAAATATAAATTTGAAATTATTAATCAAAATTTAAATAAAGGCAAAGCTGAAAAAGACAGATTAAACATATTAATATTTAAAAACTACTCCATTACTGGCATGTACTTACCGGGGTACCTTAGTAATATAAAATTATTTATTAATGTAATAAGAAATTAAATATTTATTTCGTAAATTTTAGTTAACTTTTAAGATAAAGGATGTTGTTAAATCAAAAGGCATTATTATTACTTAATAATAATTTGATTCTCTCAAGTAAATATATTAATTTTATAGTGTTCAATATTATATTTAATGAGAAAATTTAGTTTAATTGTGAATAAACAAACAAAATAGATGAACCAATTGTTTTTCTCATTTATAATTGTATAATTTCATAAATCATTATCAATATTTTTCTTTTTGGTTGTATATGGTAAAATTTAGCCTGCTTCTTTTGATAGAGTTTGGCGGAATCCTATTGATGCTATCCAATAACTTATTCGCCATCAACGCCACGATAGCGTAAAATTGTTAAAGTTAAAAAAGGCAGAAAATACTTTAGGGAATTATCCCATTTGAAATATTTCGAATGGAGCGTAATAATTTTAATATAAAATAAAAGATGGTATTTAAATATTATTTAATAATAATGTTAATACTAATTATTTAATTATATATTTGGAATTGATTGTTGTATTTTAATTGAATAGACTAACGTTTCTTTCTTAAGGATAGCAAATAATAACGTAATTCTTAGCTTCCGGCATCTCACCCTATAAGCTAAAAACCAAACTCTTTCATATTAGAATCCAGAACTACTTAGGCATTAGATGCAGATATAAATAGTCCGCATGATTAAATAACATCCCCCGTCGTAGATTATGGTAATTTAAAATAGGACAGGGTTTTACTGTCCTTCACAATCATGATCATTGCGTATATGTTTGGCAATTAAATTCACAATGGTGAGAATAAATTTTTGACTTTTATTTATCAAATACTATTCATCGAGTTTTAGCATATTAAAACTAATTAAGAAATTCAAGTTTGACCGAAATTTTTATTTAATCAGTTAATTCATATTCATTGAAGTTATGTAGTTTAGTTAAATTTTTAGACATTTCGTAAATTGAAAATTGAGTATAAATTTTACTAAAATTTCAATTTTATTAATTTAATTGACAGATTTCTCTCCTAATAACATACACACAACTTTTATCAAAACAAGAAGCTTTCGCCCGAAATCTTCTGGTAAAAGACATCCATTTTCAACAATATCTTTTAAAATGAACAAATCGAATATTGTTTAAGGCAAATGATTATTTTATTACACATAAAAAATGAACAGTTAAGGTTCTTGATCTTATGGTTTGCAACACCTGGTATTATATTCCTCTGGATTCGAAGGCCTGAAATCCGACATAAAAAAGAACATAATCATAAAAAATTCATTAAAATATATTAAATTTGAAGTTTTTATCTACGAGAAATATTTTTTTGGTATGGGCAATGGAATGGTTCCAGAGCGTGTAATATTCGATAGATTAGTTGTGGTTGGACCGCGAATATATCTTATTTTGTTGTAAATAGAGTTTCTCGACGGGATTTTTATTGTGTTATTTGAATTCATTTGGTTTATATACTTGAGTAAATCTTCATATATTTTGTCAGAATATTCTAATAAATTATTTGCCCTTTATTGTATGAAAGAGTTTACATCTTTTGTAAGTTTTTGAATGTGATTGACTTCGGTAGCTATGCATGTGTGCTCCCCAAGAATAATTAATTTAGTTTCTTTCATGATTAATCGTGCTTTGCAATTTCAACTTTTCATATTTGAACAATTATAGTAAATTTCCTTGTTTTTTTTTGAATTCTGATGATAAAGAACATCATTGTAATAAACTTGTTTTACCATGGAATAAAAATAATCCTTGTTAGTATATTTAATCTTTGTTTTATTTATATAAAAATTAAAGTTATTGTAAAAGCAAAGTTCTCGCAATTTTATGATTTTTTTACGATTATGATCTTTTTATGTCTGATTTCAGGGGTACCCTCTGGTTTTTTATTATGGCTTCCCTGTAAAATTAAAGATTTTTATAAGCCTTTAAGTAGGTCATTAGGTGGTTGTTGCAGATAATTGGCTAAGAAATCGAATGATGCATTTTATGTCTCGAACGGGGTAGTATTTTTTTAGAGATAGCCAAATGTGTGAAATATCGTTAACAGTTGGGGTGTTATGACCTATTTGTTACTTGTAAAAAATGGTAGTTGACATGAGGAGAGAGGTCGATCGTAGTGAAAATGCCACTTATGAAAGCAATTAAAAAGACATAAGGAATTTTAAGGATCGTACTTGCGCAGTTTATAGCAACGTTTTTCCTTGAGATCGGTAAAGAAAACTAAATGTTCACCTCCTATATTTTTATTTGGGCCCTCAAACTAATATTATCACACGCCCGTTTTTTTATATAAGATTGTAGATGCTTTTTATTAGGTGGAAAAACTATTTATAGGATGGCAGGGGAATAAATCCATTAGAAATCATAACTTCTTGGGCAAGAAATTATTTTTCTTCTCAATCTCCCATTTTTTATTTTTTGTAAAAGTTATGTACACATAACAAATGTCTTTTGTACGTTCTTGTTGTCTTTAGGATTGTAAACTATTATTAATATATGTTTCAAACAAAGATATCCCGTCTTTCAGAGAAATACATGTTTTGCCAGTTTTTTTTTATGAAATACGTCATCGTTCTGAACAATAAGGTGGTATTAATATCCAAAACCTGGGTATAGTAATTATCAAAATTAGATTGATGTAAATTATGTTATTTTTCTAAAATATTTAAAAAAATATAACTTTGTTTAAATTGAAATAGATACCTTCTTTAGAAACATATAATATGAATTATTTTAATTCTCGTCCTAAAACCATTGAAATTACACCCATTTTTTTGATTTTACGCACCATTTAAAAAAAAAATTACCATTATAACTATTAAAAAGAATAATTATTATTCTCTCTTTATGCTATTTTGATAGCTTATTCTGTGTACTGCTTCGTAAAAAATATTATTGTTTAAGTATTACAAAAAGCTCTCGAAAATATAGAAATAAACAAAATATTTTCGTATAAACTGCAAATAACTCTTAAAACCATCTTCTCATTTTCTTGCATCTTGTTAAACTTTAAAACTCCCAGATTCGAAACAACCTAAATCTCTTGTCTAAGAGCTAATTTCATAAATAATAGGAGGGAGAGGGGGGGTTTAAAAGAGTAGTATACAATCTAGGAAGATTTAAAAAGAATGTTTAAAATTATCTGAACCATTATCCTCGACCCTTCAACCAGCCTACTTATGATCTTACCAAAGAGATAGTTGATCTGGTCTTGACAAATAAAGTTTGAATAAAAAGTCTGGGATAAGATTATATGTTTTCGTAAATTTCTGATTTCTGTTTTATTAAAAAAAAGCCAAGTTAATCGGCCTTCTCTGAGGCTATATTTTCAAATTATTAAATTATCTTTTAGACACAGATAATATCTATGATAAATTAAATCTGATCATCATTTCATCTATTACTTAAAAAGAGGATTTTATTTATAAATAATTATCTGGAGATCTCTTAAAAATTTGGAAGTAATAATATACTATTTTGATTTTTTATTCAAAAAAAGAAAATAATAAGGAAACCGACGATCTGTAGGAAGTAACAAGAAGGAGCGGGCAGATTGTTACGCTTTATGTTAATTGTAGAAGACGCCCTCGATCAAAATGTCAAACACTTGCTTGCTTCCGATATTTTCAATGTTATTTTTAAAGTGTTGCTCACAATATTCTATTTGATAAATCCACACGCATATTTATCCCCACCGAACTCCTAACATAAATTAAACACATCTATGGTACCCAAAGAGCCAGTTTAAAATCTAATTTAGTACTCTTTTCACTGATTTCTTTAAACTCCATAAAGACTTTAAGGTCGGATTTGCCATAATCACAACCCTTATTTAACTTTTATGTTGATGAGATTTTAAATAATATTATGAATCTGGTTGTTCAAGTACTTTGTCTTTGCTCTAAAAATTCATGCTGATTGCGTAAAAATGACCTGTTTTCTTTCTATGACAACCTTAAAGTCTTAATATAATGCTTAACAATATTAATTTACCACGCACGCGTAATATAATAAGGTGATACTACCCAACGGAATATTTTTATTTATAACAGGAACAATACACTCAACTGAGAGGATTTTCTCATATGAAAAGTTAAAATAAACATTTTTAATGAAGTTGTTTCTATCGGCAATCGGCTAAGCTTTGATGATGCATTCAAGAGTGATAAACAACAGAACCAGAAAAGTCTTCATCATTTAAACTCTTACGTATTAATAAGATATAACTTTGTAGCTAAAATTTAACGTTATCAAAACCATTTTACGTTCAGCCCTTCGATTTGCGACTTTTAGCTAAAATCAATGGGTGTTTAGCTCGCTGATTATTAATTTTTTTTTTCATAAAAAAGCGGAGAAAACTACTTTTATAGAACTTATAGCAAGATAATGAGATCTTGATATCCTTTCTGCCCACCATTCAATACACACATTTTTCAAGAGTTGATTGAAGTTTGTTCGTTTTGGAAATAGCATAAGAGCGGCAACTAGTTTCCCTTTATGCTAAAAGCCTAAATTGTCTCGGACTAGCGCAAAGATTACTTTACCCCTCAGGTATGGGTTCGCTGAGGAAAATTATCCTGGTTTATGATAAGCTCGATTTACATGATAAAAACATAAAATATATATTTTTCAGAAAGTAAACAGGAAGATTATAATTCCTTCGACAATTCAAAATAAATTTTTTTTAGGCAATGATGTTTGTAAAATCGCTCCTCTCAACACTCTAAGCAAATAGAACAGACATGAATTTTACCAATCGTATTTTTAATTTTCAAAAACTGAGCAATAGATTCCTTAAATTTTACAGCTGTAATTCATACCTACGAGACCTTATTTAAAAACTGATATATAATAGTGCTAAAACATAGGTTACACCCTCCTCCTTTTTTAATGTTCTATTAAGGCATAGTCTAGAGAAATTTTAGATTTATCTAACATTAAGCTTTAAAGAAAAAATAAGATACTAAATATTTCCCAGCCAAAATTAAAAACATGCAATTGGATGATAAAGCCTAATCGAACAAGAAATTTAATAATGCGTTAAGAAAAGAATAACATTATATTATTCTCATTCAGATAATTGTGCCAATATTTTAAAAACAATCTAAAATCAAACTGAGATCGCAGCTTTATATCTTGATGCTGTTTTAATTGATTTAGGCTGTAAAAAAAAGTATTATATAAATCTTCTTAAGAAAAATTGCTTGTTTAACAGCCCAAATAAAATCATATTTTGGGATAAAAATATAAGTGACAATATTTTGTATATTATTTATGGATGCTAATTTTTTAACTTTTTGCATTATAATTTTAAGGAATTTTCTCCCTTTGGAATCCAAAGCTAATTTCTTTATGATTTTTCTTATCTATCTAACCTCCTAGGAAGTTAAACAATTAGCCGATCTTTCAAAACTAAACTTATTATTTTGTAGGAAAATATTTCTTATTCATATATATTTTTTTTAAGAATTTTGATCTAAAACGATACCCCATAGAGCAGTGGTTTCCAACCTGTGTGTAACGAACCAAATAAAGATTGCCTCAGCTCTTTTGAATATTATGTTTTAAGTAAAAAAAACGCGTTTTTTGTATAATTTTTACAATTTCTATTTTAAAGCTATTTAGTGTGATTCGGCTACACTAGTCAGTCGCTTCTTATAATTATTTTAAGCCTAATTACTTTGCCCCGACATACAATACTGTGATTCATTTTATTAATATCAGTAGTTTATATATTTAATAATTTTAGGTGTTTCCATTCTTGCTACTTAAACTTTTTACGAAATTACGTACTTGGTGACGTAAATGAAATCATTTCCCGTTTTTCGTAAAACAATGTTTTATAATGCTAGTAAAATTTGTTACACACGTGTTTTTTATTCTCTAATTATAAAAGTCAACTAAATTGAAGTTTATATTTCAAAATTTTATATAGGCCTAAATTATATTTATGAAATGGCCGTGCCCATGATAAAACATCAGCGAGAGACAAGTGTTAGGAAAAGAAAATAAGGAATGGATTTTTAAAGTGGGGCTTTACTTTCATAATTGCAGAAGGAATTGAAAAGTCGCAATGCGCTATTTGCACGAAATTATGTAAGCCAAATTTAGGAAGCCAAACAAATTAAAACGCTTTACTAAGGCTAAGCATCCTCACTTTGCAGGAAAAGATGCCTAGTATTTTAAAAACAAAGCTGATGGCTTCAAGAAAAGCAGACGTGATTTTGGTGACAAGTACCAACAGCAAAATGCAGCAGCCATAGAAGCGTCATATTCACTAGCTCTTAAAATCGTATTAGCCGAGAAATCGTACACCATTTCTGAGAATTTGCTGTTGCCAGACCAAAGATATTGCTAGGGTTATGGTGGTAGCTAAATATGTTAAAAAATTGAATGAAATATTTTTGTTTAATAACACCGTCAGTAGAAGAATAGAGGACATGTCGGTTAATATTATTGAGCAAGTAATACATGAAATAAAATGTGCTCTCCTTTGAATATTTAGCATCCAGATTGATAAATCAAAAGATGTGGCGAACTGTTTTTAGTAACTAGTTTACGTGCGGTATATTAATAAAGGTGATTTGAAAGATGAGTTTATTTCCTGCAAAGCAGTTGAAACGAAAACTACTGTACATTATGTATTCAACTCAGTTGGTTCATTTCTGCAAAATCATGGCATTTCTTTGGAAAATGTTTGTGGTGTGTTGCATAGGTGGTGCTCAAACAATGCACAGATGTAAGTCTGGATTTAAAATTTTAGTAATCAATGCACCACCAAAAGATATCGGAACTTACTGTAGGATTTATCGGCAAGTGTTAGCAACAAACACTTTGCCTCAAGAATTTCAAGAAACAATGAAAAACGTTGTAAGTGCGTAATTAGTAAAATATCGAGCTTTAAAGAACTGCATTTTCTATAAACTTTGAAGTGAGTTGGAGGCCTCAAATAATGTTCTGTTATTCACATGGAAGGAAGATGGTAGTCTAGAGGCGAAATTTTAAAATTTCTTTTTGATCTTCCAAATAAATTGGAATCGTTTTTTTAACCAAAAATTTAAAAATCAGTTTTAAGCCCTTTTTCGGAAACAAAAATCAACTTCACAAAAATTTTAACTTGGTTGACATCTTTGCAATCTTAAACGAGTTAAATTTATTGCCCAAAGGATCAAATGCGGTGCTTAGATTTGTCACAAAAGATCCGATCATTCCAATTGAAACTTCAACCTCAGCAAAAAAAATTGGATCAAAATAGAATTTACATGTTGTCGAACATATCTCTTTTCTTTAATGAAAAGAACATGGAAGAGAAAACAATGAATAAAACAATACTTTCTGTCAAAGAACACTATATAATTCTTAAAGTAGAAAGTTTAAAATATTTTAATAATTTATCTGAAACACCATTTGCACTTGCTTGAAGCCCATTCACCATCAGAGTTGAAGATGTTCCTAAGAATTCGCAAGAGAAGTTGATTGAAATCATGATCAGCGGTGCAGCAATATTATGATTTCTCCTCAATCTCAGTTATCAAATTTGGGCTAAAGTGTTTGAAGTCCTATCCTGTTCTGTTTGATATCGTCTTACGCATGCTTCTTTCTTTTACAACAACATTTCTTTGTGAAACAGGCTTTTCAAGCTTGTAGGTTATCAAATCTAAATAAAAAAGTACACTGGTTGTGTAAGATGATTTGCGTTGTGTTATTGCAAAGACTGCTCCAATAATTTTTTATCTGGCGAGTAAGAAGAAAACTAGGTTTTCTCATTGACACTTCTGGGGTTTTGCAACTTTAACATGTTTATGGTAATAATTAATACGATTCTTGCTTTCTTCGGCTTTATTTCTTATTAAATTTTATAAAGTTTTAACATTAAAGTTAGCAGCTGTGAGGATGTGAGTCTAAATGGTGTAATGTACATTGCACAATACACACTTAAAATGTAAAGTTAAACATTTTATTCATTTGCAAATTCATTTTTAAAAATATAATAAATTGTTGTGTTGATAAATTATAATGATTCAATTATAGAAATTTTGTAACTAAAAAGCATGCTGTCTATAAATTATCAGGCATTTTTATTGGCCAAATATACATGATAGTTAGCTGAAAAAATGCAATGAAAGAGGAGCACCCCAATTAATTTTATCGTTGGGGTCGTCCCACTGCGAAAATTATATCAAGTGGTCCAGCCCCAAAAAGGTGGGGAATCTGTCATAGAGTAAGATCGCTATTGTCTTAATAAGGGATATCCTTATCGTAACCCTTTTATAAATATCTTATAGGAATGGAATTCTTTCTATCAACTCGAGTGCGTCTTTGAACTGTAGAAAAATGATTTTAACAAAATTTTTAACAATGATTTATATAAATGTCAAGCGAGAAAAGTCCAATATTTTATAATTAAGTTTATGTATTTAAAACCTAACATGTTAAGCTCTCAGCCTCTCAATGGTTATTATCTGCATGCGAATGGGATTAGAGCTATGCTACTTGTTATAGTTTATCCTTGATATGTTTTTGGTAAGTAGTTTTTACATTGTACTAGAGCCGAGTACGAAAATATTCGGACAAATTTCCAAAATATACGGACAGATTTCCAAATTATACGGACATTTTTTAACAAATTATAAATATTGATATGCTATTAATTTTTAATATATAACGTATACGAACACTTGAAAATACTGTTTTGGTAAAGGTTTTAGAGAAATAATACTACCAGGTCCTCTTTTGTAAATATGTGTAAGAAACGATCGATATGTAATAAAAATCCAACAAATGGCTTTCATATTGAATAATATCGTCACAGCTATTAAATAAAATTGTTTAAAGATTTTTATACACAAAACTGTGCCATATGAAATTCGATTGATTTGAATATTATTGTTAAAATTAACAATGTCAGACAGTAATTAATCGATTATGTATTTCAGTCAGGAAGAAACCTCTGCAACCGTATAGAATACAGAACACATGGATAACCGGTAAAGAAAACAAAGAATTTC